>NW_020868588.1:380992-391848 GCF_003789085.1 Penaeus vannamei | reverse complement strand
GGGACCTACAGGACAGGCTAAGGTGGTTCTTCTCAAAATGTCCATCACCAGGAGTATGTCTCCAGGAAATATTACATCACACAGTGACCATATGGTGCATTTCAAGGTCTGAGTTTAGGCAGAAAACAAGGGTTACTTCACTTAGGGTGTTGATTGGTCGACCAGACATGCCTCGCAGAATACTGAAAGTCTTCCTCCAACGTAGGTGGTTATGAGGATCAATCCGCTTGAGAGCTTGGGGTTTAATAATTGTTGCTTCGGATCCTGTATCAATAAAGCAACGGACTGTAGAACCACTAACATTGAGTTCCGCAACTGAGCGTCCGGTAGGCCCTGTCAGTGCCATTCCCTTCTTGAGAGGGAACGTCTCCACGTGAGGTGCTCTTGGATCGAACCTGCCAGCAGTTCCTGGAGCTTGGTCACCCTGGCGCTCACGAGAGGGGCAATCTCTCACCAAATGTCCTGGACCTCTGCAATGGTAGCATCGTCGTCGTGGAGATTGTGGATCTAGGATCTCAGCCCTGGCTCTGCACTCTGATGTACTGTGAGTCCTTACCCGATGATTCTCACACCACCTCCCCTGACAGGTGATCAGTGATAAGATGGACTGGAATGCTCAGCAGCTACCGGCATAGCATACAAATCCGACCCCGTGGAGGGCAATTAGGGTGGTAGGGATTTTCCTCTGCTGGTGAAGTATCACTATGCCTTATGCCATTGCGTGAATTCCAGATGCGCTGTGCTGTTTCGGCCATCTGGGTTGGGCTACCATCTTCTTTAACAGAGAGGAAGTCTTGGAGCCATGCGGGGATGCCACTCAGGAAGACCCTCTTCACTAGTTCGGATGGATCACCAATGGCCTCGCAGTGATCCCTGTATCCCTGGTAGACGTGCCCTTCCAACTGCAAAAACAAGTCCATTGGTGCCTGGCTTGGTATCATCCGGATGTCGTATAGAACCTTGTAGAAGTCCGAGGAGGTGTAGGTACCTTGGAACTACTACGGAGAGCTGCCTTGAATGTGTCCCATTCTGTGATCGAGTCGAAGAGAGGGGAATTAATGATTAGCTCGGCTGGACCTCTGCAGTTTGCCTGTGCTGCCTGAATGAACATCTCTGATTTGGCTGGCTTCATGATGTTCTCAATTGTCCCAATCCAACTCTCTAATGCTTGGTTCTTTTTGAGCGGCTGTGAGGCAGAAGTATCCCCCTTGAAGTGCGGGACAGTTCCTTCGTGAACACATAGGAAAATGGTGTGCCAGACAACTGAGACAAACGATGTGCTGACTGGGGACGCTGAGGCAAAGACCTAGGCCGGAACTGCTGCGGCAGAGATGTTTGTAGGTCATACATGTGTCACATTCAGGATACAACTGCTGCTCTGGTATTGGAGTGTGGGGCGGTTCCGAGGAAGAGGCTGAGGAGGAGAGCAGCTTCCATTAATGACAGGAGGGTGCTGATGGTGGTCTTGACACCTAGTCATGGCATGTTGTACTGAGCGGGCGAGATGGCGGACCTCTGCTAGCTCCTTGTCCCCCTGCTGAAGTTGACTACGAAGCTCTTGAATCTCTCGGTCTTGGGCACATTCCATGGGTGCAGGTGTAGCACCTGACCCCTGTAGTCATTGGCGGGCCTCAGTCAGCTCCCTGTTCCATTCCTCTAGCTAGCGGCAGAGCTGCTGAATTTCCTGTTTTCGGGTATGTACCACAGGCACGGGCGCGGCGTTCGTCCGCAGTAGTTGAAGGCGGGTCTCCACCAGCTCCCTGTTCCGTTCCTCCAGCTGGCGACGGAGTTGCTGAACTGGATCCTCCTGGTCTAGTTCTCTCTCCTGTGGCTGATGGAGGTTACTGTCTGCTGGCTGTTCTTGATAGAGTGCCTTCCTGCATGCAATGTTCAAGGGCCTCTTCATGGCGCTGTAGTCAGGCATCATTCTGCTCCTTGTACTCCCGTACTTCTGCGACTAGAGAGTTGGTCTTCTCCATGATTTGGTCAAACATGGATACTTCTGTGACCATCATCTGGACAGCCTCGCGTACATCTTGGTTAGAACCACCTGGTATGCGGCGTGGTGTTGGGAGACTTCACAGGATGTCGGTTGGCTACTTCACGGATGTTTCGACGCTGCTGGAGTCTCTGGTATCGCTCCTGCCTCTCCTGCTGTTCGGCATGCCAGGAATGCAGCAACCAAATACTTGAAGTTCTTCACGTACAAATACAAATTACTGCTGGCGGCAAAACCAACACACAACTGACAACCCACAGGATCACAAAGAAGAGTTCATAAGCATAAACTGCTGCACAAAAAAAGATGCTGCACAAAGCAAAGACGCTGCACAAAGCACGCTGCACAAAGCAAAGTCGCTGCACAAAGCAAAGATGCTGCACAGCAAAGACGCTGCACAAAGCAAAGACACAGCACAAAGTAAAGACACGGCACAAAGCAAAGACACTGCACAAAGCAAGACACGGCACAAAGCAAACACTGCACAAAACAAAGACACTGACCACCAAAAGTGAACTGGCTGGGGATAAAAGGGTTAATACAAAATAAATGAAAACATCCTAAACTAAGTGAGCCACAGTAAAACTAACTAGGCGAGCTGGCTATTAGCAATAAAAGAATCTAACTCTGAAAGAGAGAAGGTAAAAGCTGAAAGAAAAAGGCCAAGCTCTAAAAACTAAAAAAGCATGCATGACATAAAATAATGCTGGATGTCTCAACATCAGAAAGTGATTAATCAAGAGTGTTAACTCATTCACTGAACATCTCACCGCAAAAGCCACCAAAACCACTCTTGTAGTGTTATGTCTAACCCTGGGGTCCCGTCCCTGTTCATCAAGTCACTCTTAGAATTCTGCCCTCCCTTGATGCTGGCGGGGGATACAGGTGCAAATAGACCTGGTTAACCCCTGTCAATTCAATCCCCTTAAGTGGTAGCGTGGGGGAGACTGAATCATTAATTGGAGTGTTCCAGTGGGAATACCACTTTCTGACGTTCAGCCTAACCATATGGTAAAATACATACTAAAAAGTAATCTAAGAAAAATACAAAAGTAAAAGAATGTGCTAAAGGCACCTGAAGTTACTGACTGTCGTATGCAAAAACTAAAAAAAAAAAAAAGACTTCCAGAGTGGAGAGCCTGGCTGAAGGCCTTACAATTAAACAAAGACAAAACCAGCAAGTCTGGCATCAGAGCTGAAGGCTTAAAACCCTTAAACCTAAAAGAAAAAAAATACGATAGTATTGACCAATTTCCCTCTTTTCTAGAGCTGACTTAGACGCAATCACACAGGACATCACCAACTTTAGCACAGACTACTTTTCCACTGATCCCCACTCAAGACCATTCACCTCCAATTGGGATAACCTTAAACTCACCATACTTACATCCATGAACAAACACATAGCACAGAAAACACCTTCAAATAGACATACACTTCCCTGGTTCTCCAGGGAGCTACGCAGACATCGCAAAAAGCAGCGACTCTACAGACGCGCGCAAACATACAAAACACTCCAGAAAATTGGACTGCTTTCAAAACTCACCAAAAAACATTTTCCAAAAACAAAGAAAGCAGATCACAAACATATTTCCACCTACCTCACAAACAACATCAGAAAGAACCCTAAACACTTCTTCAAATTCTTTAAGTCGCGCAGACAGGACACAACGGCGATCACAGCCTTGAGAGACTACAACAACACTCGTAACTGACCCAGAACTCAAATCACAATTACTCAACACACACTTCCAGTCTGTTTTCACACAAGATGATGATAATACACTTAACATTCCAGATAGACCTTATCCCCCAATCCCGCCGCTTGACATCACGACTAACGGCATACTGAAACTAATGACTACTCTTGACACAAACAAAGCCCCCATCCTTCAATCTATCTTTTCCCAATCACTCGCCTCATTCACCCTACCAACTGACTGGCTTTGTGCAAATATCACCCCCCTCTTCAAGACAGGCGACAGAACTGACCCGATGAATTATCGCCCCATCTCTCTCACATCGATCGTCTGCAAAATTTTTGAACACAATACACAAACACATAATGAACCACATTGATACCCACAACATCCTTACAGACTCACAACATGGTTTTTGGCCCAGACGATCATGTGAGACCCAACTAATCACCACTCACCATGACATTGTACGACAATTAGACAGACGTGACACTAAACAAGTTGACGCCATACTACTTGACTTTGCCAAAACATTTGACAAAGTTCCCCACAAAAGACTGACTCTTAAATTACGACATTACAGGATCACAGGATCAATACTTCACTGGATCACTGCTTTCTTGACGTGTAGGACCCAACGCGTCTTACTCGACGGAGTATCTTCTGACCCTGTCCCTGTCTCTTCTGGTGTCCCACAAGGCACCGTTCTTGGCCCCCTTCTTTTCCTTCTGTACATAAACGATCTTCCACTTTCGACTCCTAATTCTTCTACTGGAATTTTTGCTGACAACAGCCTTTTGTAACGACCTATAAAGACTGAAGACGACTGTAGACTCCTCCAACAAGACATTGACACGCTTGAACAGTGGGAAAGACTATGGCAAATGTCCTTTAGGGCCAATAAATGTAAAGGGTAATTTTCTGTATTACCTTCGCCTCTCCGATATCGATGATTTTGGTATTGTTGGATTCCTCTCACTATCCACATTGCAAATGTATAGTTTTTATTGCGCGGAAACCCCCCGTTAGCAACAAACTTGGCCCCAATAGCAGGGGAAGGCATGAAAGGTTCCAGGGTAAATGCGGGGTTAAATAACACTAATAATATAACCTACAGTGAAAATAACCATGGTTATTCACATGACCTTCCATTGCAGGGGCCGTGCCCTGCAACCCCCCCTTGGGGGGGCTGCCGCCCCCCAACCCCAGTAGAGGAAACAAAGCCTCCACCACGTGTTCCCGGCAGGCTAGAGCGTTACAGAGTTATTGGCGATCTCGGAGCGGCGGACGTATTACATTTACCTCGTAACATTCCCACTGAATCAGCATGCTAACCTTTACATAGTCAACATTGTATAGAGATACGATTGTAGTATAATCAGGACGAACAAGGTATACCATGAACAGAAGAGTGGCGGTGACCCTCCCTTGTCGGGTCGGCGGGTTTTGTGCCTTTTTCGATGCATCTGCAAGGGAAAGCCATGTGAATAACCATGGTTATTTTCACTGTGGGTTATATCATTAGGGTAATTTTCTATATTACGTACGCTGCTCCGACATCGTCGCCCCTGCTATCGGGGCCAAGTTTGCCGCTAACGGGGGGTTTCAGCGCAATAAAACCTACATATTTGGATCGTACAGAGTGAGAGGAATCCAACAATACCAAAATCGTCGATATCGGAGAGGCGAAGGTAATATAGAAAATTACCATGTAAAGTTATCCATTTCACAAGATCACACACACCCACACCGGTAGAGGTTGAAGACCGCGAAGCGCGTAGATAGAGGAAAATGGACACCGCCATCTTATAGAGCGGAAGAAATAGAGTAGGATAGTGGTAATTTTAAGATGCACAGGCATTATATTTACCGTTAAACGGGAAAAAAACCGCGGCGCTGCGCGCCGCGCAGAGCCTAAGTCCAAAACATCCTTCCACAGGCAGAGTTCTTTGTTTATGTTTACATTTTCTATAAGCTCGTTTTCTATATGTCTCATTTTCTGTTATTCCATTTTCTATAATTGCGTTTTCTATGAAGGTCACGTTTTCGGTGCACCACTTTCAACCAACCTGGAATCATTGCCGATTACGAATTATTTTTATACATTATTTTATGTTATTTATAATGAAATTTCCTCAATTATATTTATGCTTATAGATTATATGTTGTATTCTGTGTAATGTGGTTAATTTACCATTACTATAATCTTTATCATAACCTTGATTGATTGTTAACAATCTAACAATGCTACTGCCTTGTTACATCAATTGCCTTCCAATCGGAACAATACCCAATCTTATTACGTAGTCACTTGCCTGTAAGCCACCGTCATGGCAACTGCAAGTGATTTTTGTGCGGATTGTGACATGGGGTAAGTTTAAATGTTTATTATTTATATTATTAAATGTTTATGTATTTTAAAATATAAAATATTTTTGGCTTATATCATAATGGATCATTTTTTTAAATTTATTATATCATGATAGGTATGGGCACTTCTGGGAAAAGTACGGCACCCAGCCTTCCCTCTTGCTCGATCTTTGCCGTACACATGGCCTCATTTTGGAGGCCATGAAATGTCCAAAATGCGACGGCGAATGCCGTCGCGATGATAATTTAAATTCATTTAGGTGCGACAAGACCCAAAAAAAAAATAATCGAAAAGTTAGATGCAATTTCAAAAAATCACTTTTTAAGAACACCTGGTTTGATAATAGTAAGCTCGATTTTGAAACTAATTTAAAATTTGTTAATTTGTATCTGCGAGAGAGGTTTTCTTACGCATCTGCACGGAGCGAGTTTAATTTCCCAAACCGGACTATTTGCGATTGGGCGAGCTTCTGCCGGGAGGTTTTAATTTTCTGGTGTTTTGAAAATCAATCCGACAAAATTGGTGGGTCAGGGGAAATTGTCGAGATTGATGAATCTAAATTTGGAAAACGTAAATATAACGTAGGTCGTGTCATAGAAGGTCAGTGGGTTTTTGGAGGAGTATGCCGCAAGAGTAGGGATTTTTTCCTCGTTGCCGTGGAGACGCGTGACTCTCTCACTTTGCTTAACGTCATTAAGGAGCGTATCCACCCAGGGACAACGGTCATTAGTGATTGTTGGAAGGCATACAACTGTTTGGAGAAAGAGGGCTATCAACATTTAACTGTGAATCATTCATATAATTTTGTTGACCCCAAAAGTAAAGCGCACACAAACACGATCGAGCGGAAATGGAGGGAAGCGAAGATCAAAGTGCCCCGCTTCGGCAGGAGGACATACCACTTCGCCGGGTACTTGGCTAAGGCCATATTTCAAATGAAGTACCCGGCGGAGAACAAAAGATTCCATCAGTTCCTCCTTGCCGCAGCTCGCCTGTACCCTCCGCACTGACGGTATGTGTTAAATGTATTGATAATGTGATTTGGTTATTATTAGACATCGTGCTAATAAGGGGTGTGTTAAATTATTTTGGGCAATCCTAATTAAGGCAGCCGCGGAAAGTGTATTTGAATTATTTAATAATGTTCGTACATGCCGGGGAATTTAATATTTTGTGGGGACCTCACTGGCCGTGCTTTAATTCAAAATCAAAGGTTGCCTTTCTACAAATCTCGATGTCTGCGAGATTTCTGAAAACTAGGGCGAAATACCCCCAGGGAGATATCGGCAACACGGACACCGGCGCGGCGCATGTTGCAGCGGCGACGAATTTTCGTTCGTCTTTCGATTTTATTCCTAAATTTTAAATTTCTATTAAACTATTTCTCCGTGGGGTCTCCCCTACGTGCCCATGAAGATTGAAATGTGTAGGCGACAAAAACGAAATTGGGGCGGGTGTCTTACTTATAATTTACCCGGCGGGGAAGTCTCATAACTGAGGCGCGACAACAGGAGGTTAGTACGTTTTAATTTGTTTTAAACGATAACCGGCAAATTGCACATGTATATTGCACGGAATATAAATCATAAATATTAATAAAATGCGTGTTACAATAAGTGTTTAATTAGAATTTTACAATATCCGCATTATTTAAAATTATAAACGGTTTGACACAAGTTCGTTGGTTATTGTTATGTTTCGGTATTCAGGTTTGTATGATTACGAATATGTGTTATAATAAAAAAATATTGTGTATCATATATCGATTTAGTCCGCATAACGTTTTGCGCTTGTTTAATTTAGCGGTGTTTCATTCGGCGTCCGTCTGACAAAGTTTGGCTCTTATTTTTTTTATTATACGGCCTTTATTGTTGCCGTAATATAAATTTAGGCTCGTCTTTCATATAATTACAATTGTATAGATGTTAAAGTGGTATTTATTTATTTAGACATTTACAGGTTGCTATTGACATCGTGCATTCCCCCCCCCCCAACGGAGCTTTGTGAGGTCGATTTATCCCCCTCATCCCTCCCCCTCCCCCCCCTAGGGAATTAGGCTCTGCGAGGACAACTTCCCCTTTTGGAGGGGGGGGTACCCCCCCCCCCCCCACATTTGGAACTTAGTCTCTGCGAGGGTGCGTCGCGGTCTTCAACAATTACCCTCATCTTTAACACACACACCGACTTCATCATTAACAAAGCCAACAGAACACTGGGGTTTCTGAGGAGGAACCTACACAACTGTACCCTGGACATTAAACACATAGCTTACAACACACTTGTACGTCCAACACTAGAGTACTGTGCGGCTGTATGGGACCCCTACACTAAATACAACATTGAGAAACTCGAGCAGGTTAATACTAGGGCAGCCTGGTTTATTACTCAATTACTCACATACTCCTGGTATTACATCTCACATAAAAAAACAGTTTAACATGGACCTGCTCGAGTCACGAAGCCAAGCACAGACTTACAATCATGTACAAAATCACAAACAACCTTGTAGACATCAACAAACACGAATACTTACACGCAGCACACCCACGCAACACAAGGAACTCGCACACCAGTAAATTTGTCACATACCACACTAACACTAACTCTTACAAGCACTCATTCTTTCCACGTACCATACGCGACTGGAACAGGCTCCCACAACACATAATCGAAGATGACACTTAAAACTTTCACAAACAAACTAAATAAACACTTAACAATACAAACGCCTTCACAAACACCAACACTTCCGCTTGCACCTTGATCCTTCCCCCTTTCCCCAGCAACCAATCGCTACTAATATGCGTGTTATGAGCTCACTTAGCGCCCTACGCATAAAATTTTGAGATGGAGATTGAGATAAAAGTTACAAATACAACAGAGAAACAAACCAGCCAAGTTCATTTAAAAATAAATAAATAAACATAAGGATGTTCAAATTATTCAATAAAAATGTTCTTAAGATCACGTCCAGCTCCTATGCAAAGAATATCAGGATCTCAGTACTTAACTTATATTCTTCCGTGATCGTCTCTGTGTTCGGTTCAACAAATATGGCGACACTGCCCGTGGTTCAAAGTTTCGGAGGATAGCGAAACACACTCGTTGACGTCTCGACCAGGGTTCTCGTCCTGCGCGCAGCCACTTGCTCGCACAACAGTTTTCTAATAGCGTAAACAAAGAAAACAAATAGATATCATTTCTTAGTGTTGTGGAATAGTAGAGATCCTCGAAAAGCAGTGACAAGGTCTCTCAGAGATGGCATTGACATTAGATGCTTCATCCAGAAAGTTTTGGGGGACAAAAATGCGGCACATTTGAATTTGTTTGCAAGAGGGAACCTTTTTTTCATTTCTTAGCAAGCAATGATGGGAAATTGTTTGCAGGTGCTGAATACATTCTCTAGCAAATCTTGGTTGTGTCTGTATTCCTCTGATTGTATGAGGCAGTGCATTTCTGATCCAAGATACATCTGGTAAAATGGAAGATGATTTGAATCGTTCCCAATATCAATGGATGTTCTATCGTCTGCCTTATTTATTTCATTTCTCTTTATAAAGCGTCACAACAAATCTGTGTAGAGTTCATGGCACTTTTTGTGTAGGACTTGGATGGTTGGTCCTTGCTGTTGGAAGAGTAGGTTGAGCTGGTTGAATTTAGGCAAAATTAAATTAAGAAAAGTATAAAAGAGTTTTGTAGATGGTTCGTTCATTGTGTCCAATATGCTTATTGTCTTTCCTCTGCCCTGATATTAAAGAAATACAGTTTGAGAGGCTCCCACTGTTCCAGCAACCTTTTTACAGCCGCATGGTATGATAACCACCTTGTCTGGTACACATGTAGTAATTTGTGAGGTTTTACATCACAAAAATCTTGAAATTCTTTGAATGTATGAATTCTTTTGGCGCTATGGGAGAAATGGTTGTGTATATTCCTCACAAGATCTCATTTGCGAGGAAGACATTTGGCGGCTTGGGAGGAGCACAAGTATACAGAATGACAAATACATTTGAGTATGGTAATTCCACTACATTTGATATTAGTACTTACAGTTGGTGTCGATCTCTAGAACTCAAAGAGGAGCATGTTTCCTTAGCTGTCTCAATAGCTTCTTGAAAATACAAACGTGGTGTGAAAATAGGCACATATTTTTCATTAAATTATTTGTAGAATAATTGATTCAAACCATAGGATATCATTATTTATTGTGCAAATATCAACAAAGCCATTTACTATGAAAAAAACGTAAAATACATTTTTGCGAACATTTTGCACGCATGAGTGCGTGCTGCGGTCCGCAAATCTGCAGGTGTTACTTCCCGCGCTTCAAATGTTCGCATAGCAGACGAAAATTGTATGCAAGAAAAAGAAACACAATAACTAAACAGAACGAATAAACACTGTACGTAAAAATGCTTCCCCTACAACTTAAAATGAAAACTAAGTAAATACGAGACCTTAAAACTTTACTGAATGTTAAAAAAAAAAACTAAAATGAATAAAAGCTGAAGATAAAAGGGTCATAAAAATGTCTCGTTGTTAAATCATAAATAAAAATCTTCAGAGAAAACACAGAATAAAAAGGGGAAACTAAAATAAAACAATAAAAGTAAATAAAATCGAGAAAAACAACCTAAAACCGAGGTGAGACACGTGAGACAATCCTCCAACACGGCAGTCACAGCGGGAGAGCGGAGAGGATGAGATGCAGCATCCAAGACCACCTTACAATCTCAAATTATTTTTAAAGAAAAAATGCGCGTGTAAAAATATATGTAAGAGTTTT
>NW_020868588.1:363399-370899 GCF_003789085.1 Penaeus vannamei | reverse complement strand
CTTGAAAAGCTCTTATAATAATTCCTTATCTTCTTATAAATTCAACCTTTGTTTTTTTCTAAACTACGGATGCTATAAGAAAATATCAACTAGACGCTCAACACACAGCAAACCACGAATACCACAGAGCTTGCAGTAACGCGGTCGAGAGGATGGCTTACTTATAGAGAGAGAGAGAGAGATAAGAGAGAGAGAGAGAGAGAGAGAGAGAGAAGAGGGATGCGGGTTGCTGCTGAGCACCCAACAATACAGAATGAGAGAGACGAGTGAGAGAGGAAGATGGAGAGAGAGCAGAGAGAAGAGAGCGAGCGAGCAAAATTCCCTCCTACTAGATGGGGAAGAAGGGATTATTTGAGTTGAATTTGAATCCTCTGATCCGTTGTGAATTAAAAATAAAGAACAAATTGCAACATTTCATCATAGCTGAACATCATCAAAGCCTAGCAAGATTAAGTACACTCTAACAAGGCCCAAAACTTTTTTTTTATATGTTTAATATTATTCACTGTAGGTATCACATTTATTTTACTCTTTACACACATCTCAAAACTGGAACAATAATGGTGCAAATGGACATGAGTAGTAGTTCTGATGTACAGTAATGTTTTAAAAGAATGTGAGTTTATTAGTCTTTGGGCCCAGGGAAGGTAGTTAACACATTAACCAAGTGTTATACTAAGTGTGTTGTGTTAATCTACTGGAGGCGGTTAGTTGGGGCTTGGTTGTGTGTTAAGCAAAGTAAGGACAAAATCATTAGCAAGCATGGAATCTTTGCGCTTATTATGAAGCGTCGTTATATAATAATATATTAATTAAACAGTTTAACAAGTCCACAAAAATCACAAACATGGACACAAAATAAACATTAATCCAGAGCAAAGCAACAAACCAAAAGCTTAAATGATTAAAAATACCTTAGATACGTAATCAAGACGAAAATTTCTTAAATACGACAGAATATTCTAGCAAAGAGAAATTAATTTAAAAATGTACTTAAAAAAAAAAAAAAAAAAAAAAAAAAGAAGAGAAAAATAATTGAATATAAAACGTCGATACTACGAGAAAAAAAAGTACCAAAAGCGATCAGTATTTTAACAATATGATTTACGAATAAAAATTATCTGCACTGATATAGGTCATATGAAAAAGGCATCTCTTTCTTCTTGATCGCTTCTGTGACGGAGTGATATGATAAAAATACGCAAAGAACGATTTACTATATACAACGAGGAAAAAATAAGATGAGAAAGAAGACGGAAATCGGGAAAAAATGATAATGAAAAATTGAGGAATCGAAGGATGGCGATGATTCTGAATCTGAATGAACATCTCAGAGATACTATTCTGGTCGAGATACTGTGGAAACAGAAAAAAAGAGGAGGAAGAGGAGGAGAGAAGGAGGAAGGAGAAAATAATACAACAAAATGGAGAAACTAAATTGTCCCAAGGGATTAATACTTTACTCAGGAGAGGGAAGCGGTTGTACCAGAGGTTTGCCCCGGAGCGACCTTGGGCCTCTGCTACAAAGACATCCCCACCAGGACCGCTTAAAGAGCAAGTTATTTCTACTTTTATTTATACATCAGCAGCCAAAATGGGGATTCAGATTGTCTGTGCCAATACAACGTGAGTCCCCCACTCTACTATGCAAGCATCTCTTATTTTAATATACATAATACCTGATATCTAAGGGAAGTATCTGATTGGTAATCAGGTTCTACAGAATTAGGCATCCGATGCCAGTTTTAGGTATTGTTGGCAACTAATTCTAAATATCTGTTATAAGAACGACGATCCAGTTGTTTGATTTAGATATACGTAAATGCTTATTACTGATCTACATTGTGCCGTCTACTGTTTAAGATGAGCGATATGTTGCATTCCCGTGCGACGTAGCAATACACTGCAGACTGGCGTTTAACTGACATACCATTAACGTCAATTGCCTTAAACTGGTTAGCAATAAACGCTCTGAAGGCAACAGGAAAACTGTCAAAAGCCTTGCCCACACAAACGTTCTGTACAGCCTGCTTGAACTCGTCAATTGACACCTCTCCGTCCTGGAACCAATAAGGAAGATCAGAAATGAATCAACCGAAAGGCCAACCTCACGTGAAACGAAGCGAATGATCTGTAATAAGGCCTTTTTACTAGGAAATAAAAAAAAACTTTTATCTTAGATCTCGAAGAGGTGGCGAGGCATGGGCTGAGATAATGTGGGAGAAAGAGTAGAAATGAGCAGAAGAAGTGGAAGCCGATTACGAACCTCGAACTGGTCGCACATACCGTTCAGATCAATGGTTTTAAAGTGATTCACAATGAACACCTTAAAGGCGTTCGGGAACTCATCGAAACTCTTGCTTAGGCAGGCGTCCTTGACTGCCTTCTTGAACTCTTGGCTGGAAATCTCCCCGTCCTGGAAGTAGGGATGAGGTCAAGGGAGGAAACCAGGGAGTTGGAACACTGGTTTGGGCTGGTTATATCTAGACGACTGTGGTGGTTAAGGTGTTGGTTGTGATGCTTAGTGTTGATGTGACGCCTCTACTAGCAACAAGTTTTCGACAACGTACCGTTCACATCAATGGTCTTAAACTGGTTAGCAATGAATGTTTTGAAGGCAGCAGGGAAGGTATTGTAAACCTTGCCGCTGCAATTCTTCTGCACTGCCTGCATGAATTCGTCAACGGTGACCTCGCCGTCCTGCAAACGTCAGATGAAATTTAATCTGTGAACTTCCTACATTGGTAATATTGCCCGTTGCACACGGCCTATGCCATGAGTTTAGAGGTGTTAGCTGCTTGCTAGGGATGCTCAGCTCTCACACGCCAAACGGCATGGCAGTGAACGTACCGTTAACGTCAATAGCCTTGAACTGGTTGGCAATGAAAACCTTGAAGGCACCGGGGAAATCGCCGTATTTCTTGCCCTGGCAATGCTTCTGCACAGCCTGCTTGAACTCGTCAACAGTTACCTCGCCGTCCTGAAAACGTGAAGACATACCCTACTGAAACCCCAAGGATGATGCTAGGGACTCTGAGATCAATCCATTAGGAGAGGAGGGTTTCTTGAGTCTGTGTGATGTGGTTACGGTTTGTCTTGGCAATTGAAGGTGTAGTTTTGATATCCGCATGTAACTATGACACTGCGTCTGTTGTTGCTGGTTGCTGGGTGCTTGAGGGTGAAAGGGCATAAATCTTACCCTTCAACAGATATTCTTCGTAGTGTAACATTTGTATCGATGCGCAAATGCAGGTGTGATGAAAGGGTATGAATTAAGTATGACTGTGAGGATAAGACTGTTCAAGCTTGAAAAGAGATTTGGAAAGTGAGGGTGATTGATTAGGAAGCTCCCACACATGTATAATGAGGTTAAAATAATGACATCGAATGAGACACAAAAGAGTGCAGTCAGGATAATGAAAGTAGAGTGTGATATCAAGCTCTAAACACAGGCAAAATGGAGAGACAGCTAGAAAGGCCTATGCAGCGTGGGGAAAGTACGCGCCATGCTCCAATCACAGAGCAGCCGGGTTGAGCTTCTACAGTGGAATGCTACCAGCAGTTATCGTTAGTGTGCTCCTAAAGGCGAAGTCTGGTGGCAGTGTGCAGACAGTACCACCTACCATTCACGTCAACGGTCTTGAAAAAGTTTGAAATGACTACTTTGAAGCACGTAGGGAAGTCATTAAAACTCTTGCCAACACAGACGTTCTGCACTGCCTTCCTGAATTCGTCGACAGTGACCTCGCCATTCTGTAAGGCACCAGTTGTTGCACCTACAGTGATCAACCGTGATCCACACCCATCAGCCACTACCAGATATCATTAGAAATTGTTATCTGATCCATACCTGACGTCCATCTGATTAACCTTGACAAAAAGGGGCGTGAGGAGGAAAAAAGAATCTCACAAAAACGCATTAGTGCAAAACGCAAAATGTCATTCACAACGCACGTTCATTTCTTGTCTTGTATGTTCGTTTATATTCCTGAAACCAGTTGGTTTGTAATGATCCCTGTCTGCGCATCTCCTTGTGTTATACTAGAATTGGATTGTGTTGTGTGTGTGTGTGTGTGTGTGTGTGTGTGTGTGTGTGTGTGTGCTTGTGTGTGTGTGTGTGTGTGTGTGGTGTGCCCGCGGTTCTCTCAGTGTGTTATAATATTGTGTGATGTGAGTACGTAAGGTGTATGTTTTGTGTAAATATTTCTGCGTGTTCAAGCCATTGCACCCCTATTCACATATTCATATATTTGTTAGAAAAAAAAAAAAAAAACATTCACTCCTTTTCTCTCACTTCCTCTTCCACTTTCTGCTACAAAGTCTTCCCGCTGGCTAATAAGCCTTAATAAAACTCAATTTTTAGTATCTTCTAAAGCTTCACTCCCTAACATGAAGCTGAACTATCAAGCGTTTTTATATTCTTCTTCTAAATCTTAAGCAAAAGCTAAAACTCTAAACCAAGTACTTCAAAATTTGAAAACTCGGCTTTCTAGTGTGAGATTCACTCCTGTGTTAATACCTATGTCTATCTCCTCTCAAAACTAATCCCCAAACCCAGGAGCATGGGGGGGGCCCCTTCTCCGTCGGCCGAGGAATGGCCATTCGTCAAAGCCCAGCGGCCCTTTGGCATTACCTTGTTGAAGTCAGCGAGCTCGATCTCGTTCCAGAGTTCCTCATGATCTTCTGGTTGTTGGCATAGGCTCGGCGCTGGAATTCGCCACGGCCTCAATCAGGTGTTCCTGACGGCAAGGCACTCGGAAGTCGTTCTTGTCCAGAACCATTGTTGTCAATGTCTGAGGGAAAGAAGAAAAGGGGTTGTATGTTTCGCCTTTCGGGTTTGGAAAAATGTATTACATGAAATCTGCACAAGTTTAGGGCCAGGAGAAAAAAATGATGATTGCACAATTTTAGATGATGCCACTAATTATATCAAATTTTGATACTACATTTTGATTGACATATAATAAATTTCCTTAGAGTTTATTTCGTAATAAACACTGAATACAAAGGAATTTGTACGTATCGAAATATTCGTTCGAAGAATTACGTCTACAGCATATTACGGGTTATTTGCATACGAAGCGCGAAGCTATTTCTTAATAGGGCTTCTGCAGATGTGCAAAGTCAGGGGTGTATCATGAAACCCGGAATGTTTGATTGCTCTTTACATAGTTGCAGAGACATAAAGCACAGTCTAGTTCCTTGTAACCCAGATGGCAACATTCCTTATGTTTTTTTTTTCAGCGTGACCGTGTTGCCACGACGACTTGCCCTCAAGTTCGAGTATATATAGTGTCACCGCTGTTACAGCTGCCAAGAGTTCCCATGGAGAAACAAGCAACACTGAATTTATAAACAGATGTGCGAATAATGAACGACAACGAACGAGACAGCAGAATATATAGTATACATACATACATACACATACATGTGTGTGTTTGTGTGTGCATATATATACATATATATGTGCATGTTGATGTATATTTATGTATATAAGCACTCATGCATATATGTATGCATGTATATATATAATATATATATATATATATATATATATATATATATATATATATATATATTATTCACATGTACACCTTAACAAAAACAAGCATACTTGTATAAACATTCATTAGAAGAAACATTAATAATCTTCTCTACTTCCTCCTTAATTATGATTCCCTGATCGCAAAAATACCGAGGAAGTTCTCGGCAGAGAGGGCAACAAAGGCCGTTTAACAACAGGTCTGGATCCTTACAATGCAGTCGCGTCTCAAGTTACGCCCTAAGATCAAAAGGCCTGATAAATGGTAGAAGGAAAGAAAGCAGTAATAAGAAGAAAAAAAAAAATATCCACAGCGAAGAAATATTCACAAAGTTTCTTGGCTCTCGGCTGAAGATTTAAACTGTCCTGGATGCGTGGCTGCTGTGATACCAGCCTGAGATGCTGTGAGGCAAACAGTAACAGCCGCTGTGTCGCTGTCTTGCGCAAGTTCCGCTGTGAGGCAAACTTAGTAACAGCCGCTGTGAAACAAGGCAGTCGCTGTGAGGCAACTTAGTTGTGCAAGGCAAACTTTAGTGTTTGTGTCGCCAAACTTGTGTCGCTGTGAGGCAAATAGGTGACGCTGGTGTGAGGTAACTAAAGAACAGGTGGCAGCGAATCACAGTAAACAGTAGGAATTTTTGACGTTAGCAACAAACTCTTTTAATTGCAGTAGAAATCTACGAGGCCTGGGCTGCACTCTAAATCTTATGCTGCAAGAAATGAATTGTTTGATATTTTCTACCTAAGGTTTTGGTGTCTCATTTATTATTATTATTATTACTATTATTTTTTTTTTCGTGTAAACGAATGGAAGAAAATGTTCGAAAAGCCTACATTCGGAAAGTGAATACATAAAAATAGAAACAATAAAAAGGAAAAGAAGAATGATTGATAAACTGAATGGGAATGTACAATAGAACAAAACAAGGGAAAGCCAAAGTGAAAGATTAAGAAAAAGAAAGGGAAAGGGAAAGTTAAAGAGAAGGGGTAGGGGAAATGGAGAGTGAAAAGGTAAGGGAAAGGGAAAGATGAAGAGAAAGGGAAAGAGAGAAGAAGAGGGAGAGGAACAAGAGGGAGCAGAGATGGAGGCGGAACCGTGAGGCCTTTGGGGAAAATCGAGGGGTAGATTAATGCGGACGCGCAGATGCCTTTTTTAAGGCCTAAAGCCAGGGTCTGCGTAATTAACCCTCAGTGACTGGCCAAGGTGGGAGGTAGGGCCGCGAGTGGGTTCACCTGGAGACGAAGAGGATTGTATTGGGGACTTCTAGAGATTTATGCAGAGAGGAGATAATCAGATAGGTAGACAAACAAACGGATTGACAATATAATGGACAGATAGATACATGAATAAATAGAAACAGATAGATAAGAAACATATATATATATATATATATATATATATATATATATATATATATATATATATATATATAGAGAGAGAGAGAGAGAGAGAGAGAGAGAGAGAGAGAGATAGTGAGAGAGTGAGAGATAGAGAGAGAGTGAGAGATAGAGAGAGAGTGAGAGATAGAGAGAGAGTGAGAGTACAGTATTGACTGAGAAAGGAGATTGGATCCTATTTCATTTTCCCTTCAGGAACTTATGGATTTCTAAACCAGCTTTTAGGTCCTCGGGAGAGTCAGAACATTTACTTGTTTGTGCGTGACGAGGAAGGAGGAGAAGGAGAGAGCAAAAGGGAGAGTGGGAGGGGCAGAAATGGGGCAGAGGGAGGGAGAGGGAAGGAGAGGGAGGGGAGGAGGGCGCACAGGATGGCGGGCGTGGTCGAGTAGTTTTATTTATTGATGGTTTAAAGAGAGAGTTGAGGCTTTGTCGCTGGCGCGTGTGTACGTAGGCGCCCGTTTCATATGTATGCGAGCATATGGGAGGTGCTAACGTTTATGTATGTAAGCCTTTGAGCACTTTTATGGAAAGATGGCATATCAGATTCCCAAGATTTACTT
>NW_020868588.1:338399-340899 GCF_003789085.1 Penaeus vannamei | reverse complement strand
TTTGGTCTTGAAAGAAAGCTAACTAGTTTCATTAGGAAATATTATTCTACAATAGATCTTTGAATAATTTGTACAGCTTCCTTAGCTATAGGCAATCTGTTTAAATTCAAGGATAAAATTCCAAATCCCTTAAGATCCTTAATCATTTATAAATTTTCGTGCAGCAGCTGTAATGCTACCTACATTGGGAAAACATCCCATAACCTATTTATGCGTATTGAGGAGCACAAAGGATTTTCATTTAGAAATTGTAACCTCAAATTAAGTAGACCAACAAAATCTTCCATTAGAAATCATTCTGAATATGAAAACCATCAGTTTTCTTATGATAATTTCAAAATTATTGGTGCATCCCCTTTTAAGCAAGATGTTAAAATTGTGGAAAGTCTATGGATCTGGAAGGACAAACCAAATCTCAATGAATAATCATCCACAGATATCGAACTATTAAGGTAAAGATTCGAAAAAAATTTGTCCCCCCTCGTTGGCTAAAACAGTTTACTTGTAATTGTTAATATATGACAATCATTGTAATTTCATTCAGTATTGTCATTAGCAATTAATGTAATTAATGTAGCTTTGCATATTCTCATGATGGTTTGTTATTTACAGTTAATGTCACATTGAAGATGAGTGAAGTCAACCCGAAGCGTTTGTTTTTTCAACTATTAATATTAAACTTAAGATGTTCATCGCTTATTTGTCACCCTGAAAATGTTTTTTTCAGGCAACATTGGTGTTGATTCATCATATTCCTCTGCTTCCCACTTGGAAGTTCCACAATATATATATATATATATATATATATATATATATATATATATATATATATATATATATATTTCATCATCATCATCATCTTCAGCCTGAGTCAATCCACTGCAGGACGTAGGCCTCTCCCATTCTTTTCCAGGTTTCCCTGTCTTGCGATGTTTGTTTCCAGTCTTGGCCCCCAAATTTCGCTATTTCGTCGCGCCATCGTGTCATTGGTCTGGCTCTTGGCCTCTTTAAGTTATTTATAGTCCAGTCTGTTACTTTCTTTGTCCATCTGTCGTCTTGTCTCCGACATACATGTCCTGCCCAGTGCCATTTCTTCTTTTTAATGCTCTTGAGTATATCTTCTACCTTCGTCTGTTCTCTGATCCACGTCGCCCTCTTCCGATCTCTCAGGCTAATTCCCATCATCGATCTCTCCATCCCTCTCTGGGCGCTTATTAGTTTCCTCTCCAGTAACCTTGTTGTAGTCCATGTTTCTGACCCATAGGTCATAACTGGGAGGACGCATTGATTAAAGACTTTTCTTTTTAAGCACAGTGGCAAGGAACCTCTTAGTGTGCTACTGTGCCAGCCGAAGGCACTCCAGCCTAGACTGATTCGTTGCTTTATTTCCTGTTCACTTGATGTGCCTGTCTGCACGAGTTGTCCTAGGTATATATACCTGTCTACTACCTCTAGTGCTTCGCCTTGTACATGTATTTGTTTGAGTGGGACTCTGCTGTTGAACATAACCTTAGTCTTTTTCTTGTTCATCTTAAGTCCGACTTTTAGGCTTTCTCTATTCAGATCGTTTATTAATTGCTGCAGTTCATCAGCTGATTCACTAAGGAGAACAATGTCGTCTGCAAATCTTAGGTTGTTTAGGTGTTCGTCTCCTATTTTGATACCCTTCCTTCCCATTCTAGTTTCTTGAATATTTCCTCGAGGCAGGCTGTAAGCAGCTTTGGTGAGATGGTGTCGCCCTGTCTAACGCCTTTTTTGATTGGTATTTTATCGGTTTCTGTGTGGAGTTTGATGGTTGCTGTCCCATCTTTGTATATATCTTCCAATATATTACAATATACCTCCTCAACTCCCTGTTGTTGAATAGCACCTAATACTGCTGGTATTTGTACAGAGTCAAATGCCTTTTAATCGATGAATGCCATACACAGGGGTTTCCTATATTCGTTTACTTTTTCTCTTATTTGGGTGAGCGTGTGGATGTGATCTGTTGTTGAGAATCCGCTGCGGAAGCCTGCCTGTTCTCTAGGCTGGCTGGAATCCAGACTGTCAGAGATGCGAGCAGTAATGACTTTCGTGAACAGTTTGTAAGTAACCGAAAGGAGGCTTATGGGTCGGTAATTTTTTAAATCCTTTTTATCGCCTTTTTTGTGTAACAAGATAATTGTTGCATTTTCCCAGGCTTTCGGAGTTTTTCCACTGAGAAGACATTTGTTAAAAAGATTGGCTAGTTTCACTGTTGCGATGTCTCCTGCGTCTAATATGAGGTCTATACTAATTCCGTCTTCGCCTGGTGTTTTCCCTCTCTTCATGCCTTTAAGTGCTCTTTTTATTTCTTCTTTTGTGATATTAGGTACGTCGCTAGTTACCGCGTTTGCTTCTATTTGTGGCTGTTCGTTTGAGTTGTATAGATCCCTGTAAAAGTGTTCCACTACTTTGATGATTTCATTCTTGTTATATGTTACTTCTCCGTCTGGTTTCTTAATTGCATACATTTGAT
>NW_020868588.1:328399-330899 GCF_003789085.1 Penaeus vannamei | reverse complement strand
ATAAGTCCTAATTTGTGTAGTCTGTCCGTAACTCAGATCTCTTAGGGTAGGTGCCCATCTTGTCGCCGCTCTTTGGACTCTTTCCAGTTTGTCAATATCTTTTTTCAATTGTGGACTCCATACCACTGCACCGTACTCAAGACCTGGTCTTATGATTGCTTTAATAATCTTCTTTACCATATCTTCGTCCACATACACGAATTCCCTCTTCATGTTGGCAATCAGTCCTAACATTTTGTGGACCTTTTCATTTATATGGTCATTTGGATTTAGGTTTCTATTTATGATTATAGATCTTTTTCCCTGTCAGCTGTATCTAATACTGCGTCCCCTAATTTGTATTGGAATAGTGGGCGATTTCTACTTTCTCCAAACCTGATTACGTGGCATTTATTGATATTGAATTCCATTTTCCATGTACAACTCCACGTGAAAAAGTTCTCGATGTCACTTTGGAGGCATTGGCATGAGACGTCTGTTACCCTCTTTTGTATCTTTGCATCATGTGCAAACATATTCAGATAACTACCTGGGCTTCTGTTTGACTCTAAATCATTGACGAAAAAAGTAAACATAATCGGCACCAACACCGATCCTTGAGGCACTCCGCTGGTTACTCGTCGCTATGTAGAATTACTGTGCTCATTTGTCTTTCATGAAGAAAGTCTTTCATGCAGTAGGTTGCCTTTCACTCCACCTAGGTGCTCTAATTTCCATAGTAGCCTTCTATGAGACACCTTATCAAAAGCCTTCTTAAAGTCTAAATACACACAATCCACCCAGCCGTCTCTTTCTTGTAATATTTCAGATACTCTATTATAAAAACAGAGGAAATTTGTTACACACGACCTTCCTTCTCTGAAACCAAATTGTTTATTTGATATCATTTCGTGTTTTTCAAGCATTTCAACCCATTGTTCTCTAATTATTCTTTCTAGTAGTTTGCATACTACACTAGTTAATGAAACTGGTCTATAATTTAATGGGTTTTGTTTGTCGCCGCTCTTATATAAGGGTGTAACATTTGCGAATTTCCAACTTTTGGGTAGTTTACCTTGTCTTAGTGAATTTTGAAATATTAACAATAAAGGAGTACACAGCTCTTCGGCACATTCCCTAAGAATCCAGTTAGAAATTTCATCTGGTCCCTCTGCTTTGGTCTTGTCTAATCCTTTTAGTAGATATTTTATTTCGTTCTTTTTGAGGGTGATATTTTCGATGTTCTTTACGTCTGTACGGGTATTTGCCAAATCAAAGCATGGATCCTGAACAAACACTGACTGAAATTTCTCATTTAGGATTTCACACATTTCTTCCTCCTTAGAATATATAATGTTATTGTCCTTGATAGCGCTAATTTGATCCCTACTTTTAGTTTTACTATTTATGTAGTTAAAGAAGAGTTTTGGTTGACTTGTACATTTGTTGTTTATATCCTTTTCAAAGTCTAATTTCGCCTCTCTCATGGTTTGGGTATACTCATTTCTTCCTACTTTATATCTTTCATATGCTGCTTGAGATCTATGCCTTCTGAATCTTTTCCAAAGGAGATGCTTTTTTTCCCTCGTTTTCTTGCATTTGTCGATGAACCATTTTTGGCCATTTCTTGCTTCAATTTTGAATTTGGGTATGAATTTTTCCACTCCTTTTTTTATAGATCTCACAAAATTTTGAATACTGAACATCAAGATTCTCATCATCCAGAAGTGTTTCTCAGTATAAGTTATCAAAGAAATCTTTAAGGCTTCTATAATCACCTCTTTTGTAATTGTACTTTTCCTTTCTTTGCTTACGATGAGTTTTTCCTGTAGCAGACAGTATTTTAGTTTAATCACTACATGGTCGCTTTTTCCTAGAGAAGGAGAGTACTCGATATCCTTAATATCGTCGTTATGCTTTGTAAATATTAGATCAAGCATAGACGGCCTATCTAGCCCTCTTATCCTGGTATGATCTGTTACATTCTGGAAAAGGCAATGCTCATTTATGACATCTAGTAATTTAGCATTCCAAGAATCTGCTTGTGCTCTAGGATCAAGACTTTCCCAGTCGATTTTGCTATTAAAGTCCCCTGTAATAAGAATTTCTGTTGAATTGGTTTCCGAAAGTTGTAGCACTTCCAGTCTCTTTATTGTGTCTTGAATTAGTTTCTGGTAATTTTCTAGTGACCACACCGATGTTTGAGGTGGCATGTATACCATGGTTATTATTTTGTTTACCCAATTTGTTTCTACCTCAATTACCTTCATTTCCACTATGGGGTCCTGATTAATTTCTAACTCCTTTATAATAATTCCTTATATTGCTACCCCCCCCTCCATTTCCATCTGCCCTATCTTTTCTCCAAATATTATAGTCTTTAAGCCCTAATGTTACATCGTCTATGGAGGGGTCCAGTTTGGTTTCAGTGATGCATATTACATCCGGTTTATCCATATCAATTATTGTCTCTAGTTCAAGCAACTTCGAAGATAGACCATCAATATTTGTATAAACTATT
>NW_020868588.1:298399-318399 GCF_003789085.1 Penaeus vannamei | reverse complement strand
TCGGGGCTCCCTCCGCTCGGCGCTCCTCCGCTCGGGGCTCCCTCGCTCGGGCTCCCTCCGCTCGGCGCTCCCTCCGCTCGGGCTCCCTCCGCTCGGGCTCCTCCGCTCGCGCTCCTCCGCTCGCGCTCCCTCCGCTCGGCGCTCCCTCCGCTCGCGCTCCCTCCGCTCGGGCCTCCTCCGCTCGGGGCTCCCTCCGCTCGGGCTCCTCCGCTCGGGGCTCTCCCACGCTCGGGGCTCCTCGGCGCTTCCCTCCGCTCGGGGCTCCCTCCGCTCGGGCTCCTCCGCTCTCCCTTCCGCTCGGGCTCCCTCCGCTCGGGCTCCCTCCGCTCGGCGCTCCCTCCGCTCGGGCTCCCTCCGCTCGGCGCTCCTCCGCTCGGCGCTCCCTCCCGCTCGGCGCTCCCTCCGCTCGGGGCTCCCTTCCGCTCGGCGCTCCCTCCGCTCGGCGCTTCCCTCCGCTCGGCGCTCCCTCTCCGCTCGGGGCTCCCTCCGCTCGGGCGGGCTCCCTCCGCTCGGCGCTCCCTCCGCTCGGGGCTCCCTCCGCTCGGGGCTCCTCCGCTCTGGGCTCCCTTCCGCTTCGGCGGCTCCCTCCGCTCGGCGCTCCCCTCCGCTCGGGGCTCCTCCGCTCGGCGCTCCCTTCCGCTCGGCGCTCCTCCGCTCGGCGCTTCCTCCGCTCGGCGCTCCCCCTCCCGCTCGGCCGCTCCCTCCCGCTCTGAGCTCCCTCCGCTCGGGCTCCCTCCGCTCGCGGTCCCCTCCCGCTCGGGCTCCCTCCGCTCGGGCTCCCTCCCGCTCGGGGCTTCCCTCCGCTCGGGGCCTCCCGTCCGCCGGGGCTCCCCTCCCGCCTCGGGGCTCCCTCCGCTCGGGGTCCCTCCGCTTTCGGGGCTCCCTCCGCTCGGGGCTCCCTCCGTTCGGGGCTGCCCCGCTCGGCGCTCCCCTCCTCGGCGCTTCCCTTCCGCTCGGGGCTTCCCTCCGCTCGGGTTCCCTCCGCTCGGGGCTCTTTCCGCTCGGCGCTTCCTGCGCTCGGCGCTCCCTCCGCTCGGCGCTCCCTCCCGCTCGGGCCTTCCCCTCCGCTCGGCGGCTCCCTCCGCTCGGGGCTCCCCCGCTCGGCTCCCTCGCTCGGCGCCCCCTCCGCTCGGGGCCTCCCTCCGCTCGGGGCTCCCTCCGCTCGGGGCTTTCCCCCTCCGCTCGGGCTCCCTCCGCCGGGGCTCCCTCCGCTCGGGGCTCCTCCGCTCGGGCTCCCTCCGCCTCGGCGCTCTCCGCTCGGGGCTCCCTCCGCTCCGGGGCCTCCCCCTCTCGCTCGGCGCTCCCTCCGCTCGGGCCGCTCCCTCCGCCTCGGGGCTCCCTCCGCTCGGGCCCCTCCGCTTCCGCTCCCCTCCCGCTCGGCGCTCCCTCACGCTCGGGGCTTCCCTCCGCTCGCGCTCCTCCGCCTCGGCGGCTCCCTCCGCTCGGGGCTTCCCCTCCGCTTCGGGCTCCCTCCGCTCGGGCTCCCTCCGCTTCGGGCGCCTCCCCTCCGCCTTCGGGGCTCCCTCCGCTTCGGGGGCTCCGCTTCCCTCCTCGGCGCTCCCTCCGCTCGGCGCTCCCTCCGCTCGGCGGTCCCTTCCCGCTCCGGGGCTCCCTCCGCTCGGCGCTCCCTCCCGCTGCGCTCCTCCGTTCGGCGCTCCCTCCGGCTCGGGGCTCCCTCCGCTCGGGCGGTCCCCCCTCCCCGCCGGGGCTCCCTCCGCTCGGGGCTCCCTCCGCTCGGGGCTTCCCTCCGCTCGGTTGCTCCCCTCCGCTCGGGCTTCCCTCCGCTTCGGGGGGCTCCCTTCCCTCGGGGCCTTCCCCCGCCGGGCTCCCTCCCGCTCGGCGCCTCCTCCGCCGGCGCTCCTCCGCTCGGGGCCTCCCTCCGCTCGGGGCTCCCTACCGCCGGGCTCCCTCCGCTCGGGGCTTTCCCTCCGCTCGGGGCTCCCTGCCGCTGGGGCTTCCCTCCGCTCGGGGCCTCCCCTCCGCTCGGGGTCCCTCCGCTCGGGCTCCCTCCGCCCTCGGGCTCCCCTCCGCTTCGGGGCATCCCTCCGCTCGGGCCTCCCTCCGCTCGGGGGTTCCCCCTCCGCTCGGGGCTTCCCTACCGCTCGGGGCTCCTCCTCGGGGCTCCCTCCGCTCGGGCTCCCTCCGCTTCGGGGCTCCCTCCGCTCGGGGCTTTCCCTCCGCTCACCGGGCTCCCTGCGCTCGGGGCTTCCCCCTTCCGCTCGGGGCTCCCCGCTCGGGGCTCCCTCCGCCGGCGCTTCCCTGCCCGCTCCCGGCGCTCTCCGCTCGGGGCTCCTCCCGCCTTCCGGGCTCCTCCGCTCGTTTCCGCTCCAATGCGCTCGCGCTTTCCCTCCGCCGGGGCTCCCTCCGCCTCGGGGCCTTCCCTCCGCTCGGCGCTCCCTCCGCTCGGGGCTCCCTCCGCTCGGCCGCCTCCCTCCGCTCTGGCGCTTCCCATCCGCTCGGCGCTCCCCTCCGCTCGGCGCTTCCCTCCGCCCTCGGCGCTCCCCTCCGCTCGGCTCCCCTCCCGCTCGCGCTCCCCTCCGTCGGCGCTTCCCCTCCGCTCGGCGCTTCCTCCGCCTCGGGCTTCCCTCCGCCTCGGCGCTCCCCCGCGGGCGACGGCGAGCCACCAAGCGCTCCCGCGGGCGACGGGCGAAACCAGCGGCTCACCCGCGGCGACGGGCGAGCACCAGCGCTTCCCGCGGCGAACGGGCGAGAACCAGCGCTCCCCGCGGGCGACGGCGAGCACCAGCGCTTCAGGGGCTCCCCGTCCGGCCGCCCCTCAATCCCCCCTTAATTACACGGAGCCAAAGTCGTCGAAATACTGATTCATTTTCCGGAGAAAGAACTTCTTTTAAGACGCTGATATTGATGCTGGCAACGTTAATGATGTGGTGATTTTTGCATGATAATCGTTATGCTGATGATTGCAGTAATGATAATGGAAAGAGTAAAAGGGCGATGAACATCATGGCTGAGTAATGAAATGAGAATGATAACAAAGATAATGATATGATGATAAAGATGATGGGTGATGATAAATAATGATGAGATGATGAAGGGATGAATAATGATAATGAATGAGGTTACGATTATGAAGATTTTGATCATAATAATTGTAATGGTGATGAAGATTGTGATAATGATAATGATTATGATAATGATGATGAAAAGGGTCATGATAATGATAATGATGATTACGATTATGATGGTGATAATGATGCTGCTGCTGATGAAGATAATGATAGTGATAATAAGGATAATAATGATGATTACGATTAAGATGATAATGATGTTGGAAATGGAAATGAGATAAATGACTATAGTGACAGTAATGAATAAAAGAAATCAGTAAATGAACAAACACCTTTTTTGATTTCCACCTTCCACTGCACTCAGTCACATGATTCGAATTCCTTAACGATATGTCTAATGAGATGCTTAATCAGTATTCTGTCTGTGTCTCTCTCTATCTCTCTCTCTCTCTATCTTTTCCACTCCCTCTCCTCTTCTCTTCCCCTTTCTCTCCCCCCCTCCTCTTCCTCTCTCTCTCTCTCTCTTTCTCCCTCCCTTTCTCTCCCGTTTCTCAACCGATTCATCTGAAATTCTATTTAAGTCACTGACTGATTTTGTCCCACTTCCCGAACGACACCGTCACGAAGACAATAAATGACGGAAGCGGTCTTTTCCCTGAAAGGTGATAGCAACCTCAACGTTCGGAAATTTTTGAGTCCTAGAGCTCCTCGAATCGGCTTCGTGCTGGAAAGACATCGCTGAGGGAATTCCAGAACACTTTTTCCTTGTTGACGAAGAGCGTTTGTGGGATCGACTCGGGACCGATGGTATTAGCGAGGCAATGTCCGGTGGCTGCTGGGAGTGGGGGGGGGCGAGGATGTGAATAAGGAGAATGTGAATAAGGAGCAGAAAAAAGAACGATATTAGGTCTTAGTAGTAATTGATATTCACTCTGATTTGCACATGCACTTTTATTTATATTACTTATTCTGCGGTTTTCTCATGTACCTATTACATTATAGTAATAATTTGTATGGTGTTTTTCCTGTTCTTTTAAGTGTTGGTGGATCTTATTCTATCGTTGCCATAAACTGCCATTCTTGCTATTTCTTCTTATAAGCGTTTTTGTTTTTAGTGTATCATCATTTTCAATTACTGATCTAATATCATCGTATTTGAAGATTTCAGTGTTGAAAGGCCGACACCATGAACCATCTATTTTGCCTCATCAATTTACAGCCTTGCGCACAGGCAATATATAGTGTATCTGAAGTCTTTAACTCTTCCTGCCTTTACTGCTCTATTAATCCATCATTAATCCAGAGTCAATGTAGATAGAAGAAGAAAACCTCGCCTCAAAGAGAAGACCTATTTAATATACCGAGAATTAAGCCTTCCTGCAGTTGTTTGGAGTTGAACAAGGTTGTCGAGTTGCTGTATTCACAAACATGGTAATTGAGCCCATAATGATCAAAAGACGGGAGGGTCCATTGATGATATATAAATGCTTTGGCAATTTGGAAAGAGATTAAAGCCACTCTGTTTTCAAAATAATTATCTTTCATTAGAGCCAATTGCTTAATTTACAAAACTGTTTTATAACTAAGTTTCCCTCTTGCTCTCTCTCGGTCTTATCCTCTTTCCTAAAATTTCTTCTTCCTTCTCCCCCCGCACTCATTTTGCACGATATTTCGCTGTCTCTTTTTCTCATCCAGCTCTTCCTCCTTCTCTCTTCCTCTTCCTCTCTTCCTTCGTTGTCCTTTCGCGCTTCTGCAGATTTTAGATGCCTGGTGAAGAAGTTGGGCATGTATGTTTGCCTCTTTAAACGCAAGATGTGTTCGGAGACGGTTCAGACTTTGAGCTCCTATGGCGAAGAGAGAGAGAAGAAAATCGAGAGTTGAGAGACCAGACAGACCAAAGAGAGAGAGAGAGAGACCTGGGAGTCGTACGAGGATGCAGAGAGACGAGAGAGAAGGATAGAAAGGAGAGAGAGCAGAGACGTCACTGAGAGATGAGAGAGAAGAGAGAATAGAGAGATTGAGAGAGAGAGAGAGAGAGTATGTAAGAGAGAGAGAAGAGACGAAGAAGATGAGTTTAGTACGCATGCAGAGAGAGAGACGAAATGCTAGGACGCAGAAGAGTATGTCTGGAGCAGTCACGAGGTGAGTAAATAGGAGGACATTCAGCAAAGAGACTAGAGAAGAGTAGATAGACGCAGAGAGAGTATGAGAGAGATGAGAGACGATAGAGAGATCTCGAGAGAGAGAGAGAGAGAGAAAGCACTGAGTAGAGCAGGAATGCCAGATGAGATCAGATCGTCAAGAGAGAGGTGAGAAATAGGACGAGAAAGAAAGATTAGGAGAGAGGAAGCTCAAGAGAAGAGTAAGAAGATGAGAGTGCGGCAGCAGAGACAGAGCAGCTAGCCAGTTTGGAGAGAGTAGACGATAGAGCTTGTAGTATCCGAATGAGAGACGAGATGAGTTAGTGAGGTAAATTGATGAGGGGATCAGGAGGAGGCATCTTGAGTAGCGAAATGGAGGAGAAGGAGAAGTAGTGAGATCGCTTCGAATGATCCGAGGAATCGAACGATGGAGAGAGACGTTTTGATGTAGCAGTATTGCACGAGAAGGAATGTGCAGATAAGAGATCGAGAGAGAGAGATTGAGAGCAGGTAGTAGTAGAGTATCGAATATGAGAGAAGATGAGAGAGAAGAGAAGATGAGAGAAGGAGAAAGAGATGTAGCTGAGAGCTCGAGAGATGGAGAGAGAACGAAGAGTAGTAAGTGCCGAGTACTCGTATAAACTGAAACATAGATAAGTTATCTGAAGTCATCGAGCCATTCCACAAGTTGTCATTTTTACCTCAAATAAATAAATATATAAGCGCATTAGAAAGGAGATAATGAAACTAAGGAATACGAGGAAAGTTAAACACCGACTAATATTAAGTTTGCCTTCATGAAATTTATCAATCAAATTCTACTCCTTTTTCTTCACTTAGTAACTCTACTAAAAGGTATTTTCACCGTGATTATTTGCTGATTTACTTTTCTTCCTCCGTCGCCACTCTTGACTTTCTTCGCTTCTACTCTCTCTCTTTATCCCATATGTTTCTTCGTCCTCCCTCTGCAACTCTCTGCTACTCCCATCGTCCATTCATAAGCATTATCTCCATATACTTCCCCCCTATCTCCCCTCACGACCATCATCACTTTTATCTTCCTTCTATCTTTTCTCCTATCTCATCCTACTTCTTCTCTCTAGGGAAGTAACTTCGTGCCTCGTTACCCTGTTCCTTGTCTCTCTCACCACCCATCTCCGGCAGATCTCTCCTTTCTCGTTTTCATTTCATCCGCTGCCTCCTTCTCTCTCATCTCAGTCAATTTGCTCTTGAGTCTTTGTTTTCTGTCTCCATCACGCTTTGCCTGTTCTCTTCCTTTCCTCTTGTCTGCATCTTTCTCTTATCTACCGAGTTTTGTCTGGCTCCACGAATTTCCCTATGACGTCCTTGGCACTATTCTCTTTGGCCATTTTCTCCGTCATTCTACTTCGTCCTTTCTTAATTCTATGTCTCTCGATCCTTTCCTTATTCCTCTTCCTAGTTCTTAATACCATTCTCTCTAAATAGCGTCATCGGTCTATTCGCATTATCTGCGCTTTGTCTCCGTTCACGTTATCAGCTATCCTCCCATTCTCCTATACTTCCGTGTCTTCACGAGGCGTATCCATCTTTCTACCTCACATCGTCCATGAGCTCCGAAGGGACCAGTTCCTTGAGACTCAGAAACATTCCCTCGTCCGTCCTCGTTGCTCTCGCTGTCTCGTCCGCAGTCGCTCCATGCTTCGTGAACGCATTTCACTATCTCAGAGCACGGGGCACCACTCATCTCTTCTCCTCCTTTTCCTTCTTCCTGTTCACTCCTCTCCCGAAGCTCTCGTCACCAGCTCCTGTTGCTTTCCCTCCGTTCTTCCCGGTCCTGTCCCCTTTTGACTTCTTATCTCGAACTCGGCAATTGTAGGGGGAGGCTCCATATTTCTGCTCTACTCTCTAGTCTTCCCTCTCTTATATTAATCAAGGGGGACCCTGTATTATCAAAATCATGGATGCCAATCTGCTTTACGCTTACTTCCGTAGTCGTCTCCATTTTTCTTGTCTACCATCTGTTCACCCCTCAGAGCTTTGCTCTAGGAGTCTGCAATGTGTGCACGTATACTTCCTTCCCCTCCTCTGCTATTTTCTCACTCCTCCTTCTTTCTCATTTTCTCTTCTCTCTTCTTCTCCGCCCTTCTCTTTCTTCCTGTCCTCGATCGTTTCAGCTCATCTTATCCTAAGCCTCGCGCGGTGCCTCGTTTCTCTATATCCTGATGGGTATACTAGACTGGACCCTTTCGCTCATAAAGGTCTTCCGATAGAGGAGTCTTTTGCATTTCAGTGTCAACTTCTTATTTTCATTGTTGCCCAGTTTGCTTTCAAGGGCCTTTACTATACTTATTCTCCTCCATGTGACACTGCAAGGTCTTTCACTCCGTATCTTTACTCACTTTATACAACATCTCGGCTTTGTCTTCCCTCCTCGCCTCAATTATTGATGGAGGATACGTATCTAGCATTGGGGTACTTCCAACTCCGTGGACGGTCGGTAAGGTCTGCACACACGTCTTAACGCTAAATGTTTCCTCTACGCGGGCTTCACATCCACTTGCTGGGGGACGGAATCAGTTTTCTTGCGACTTTAGAAATCCTTTCCTTTCTTTAGTCCTCCATTAGATATTCTACTAGACCTGCTCCCTAGCTAGAGCAACATTGACCAGAGAAGAAGTTAGAGAGCAGCATGGTCAGCTTCTCTCCACGCACGAGACTGACGACATCGCCAAGAGTTTATTGCGAGTAGATCAGCAGACTGACGAGAGAGCAGTGAGAGTCCCTCTAACATAATCCGTAGTAGAGACGCTCATCTTCGAGCAGCTATCTCGTATGCAGTGCTGTTACACGTAGTATATATTGTACGAATCCACTACGAGTCCATACATGTCCTTTCTACTTTAGATGCTAGGTCCCGTGCTGGTACGACTCGAGAGAGTAAAGATGCAGAGAGAGCTAGGCCAGATCGAACCGTGGTGATGATTGTAGAGAGAGGTTTAGAGGTTTCTTTCACGAGAGAGTTCAGAGACGAGACGCCGAGTAGAGTATTCTGCTGAGTCTAAGAGCGGAGAGAGAATCATATGCAGACGGTGTCTCTAAAGAGTTTCGTAGTTCAGAGACCGCGTAAGTTTCTGGCTCCAGCATGAGTACGCTAGAGTCATCAGTTCTTCAGGCCCCTTGCTCCGTACGTATCATCTTCGCTCCTGCAGTTCATCTTTCCTCTTGTTCTTCTTTCTGTTCACTTGTCCGCGTCACCGCCCCTGCTACAGAACGCTTCCAGTTCACGTTCTTACCTTGCTCATGTAATCTCGGTCTCGAGAGAGTCATGTTTTACTGATGTTTTACCTCTGTTCGCTAGAGTTACGAAGAGTAGTTCTCAGAGATCGTTCTAGTCGAGAGAAAGAGAAAATACATATTCAAAGAAAACATACAACTAATTCTCTTCAACCACGCATCCAAGTAGGTGGTTCACTTCTCCCTTTCCTCACAATGACTATCATTTCTGCAATTCCAGATCTTTACTTGCTATTTCCAGACCATGTATCCCCTTCATCAAAGTACATCTCTCGCAGATGTATTTACATCAGAGACAGTTCGCTCGTTATTTCCTGAGCCGTCTGGATTTCGCTGTCCTCCGTTAATCCTTCCCGCTCGTCTATTCTCGATTTTCTACTTCACTGTGTCTCATCTCCAGTACGTTTCGTCCCACTCTCCTCTCTCTCTCCGTTCTCCAGTCACTACAATCATCCTCTCTTACTACCAGTAGTACAAATTCCATCTCCTTCGTAAAGTGCTCTGTCCCTGACTCTCGTGCACTCTAGATTACACTCATGAATTCCTCATATCCATCAGGATTCGATCTCTCTCTATCTCATTTTCATATCTTACTCTGGTCTCATTAACTTATTCGCATTCGTCATACATACTCTTTAATCAATTATTTTCATAATCACTAGCATTATTCATCACTTGATATTGCTATCTGTTCATCTTATTCCAGTCTGTTATTTATTCCCCTTACTTGTTATATCGGACGAGCATCTTATATGCATCTTATTTACTTTCCACCTCATATTCTACCCATTCTTGGTCTTCCCTCTTCGCATTATACTCCATTATTTGAATTATTACCCGCCCTTAAATTATCAATTCTTACATCCAATCCCATTCCATTCAATCCAATTAGTTGTTGTTACACTTAGTCGTCTCTTATCTATTTAGCTCTATCATAATTGCGTCACACTCGGGATTCCCAATCAGCTTATTCTGCAGTTATACCTTATCCATCTCTAAGATAAATCATATTCATCTATTTATTCTTTCTGGCTCCGTTAATTGTCTATTGTGCGTTTAAGTCTTGATTCATCGCCGTTTTGTACTTAACATGTGTCTAACTCGTAGCACCCATTCTACTTTATCTCACTTTCTGAATTATTATTCTTCCAGATACCCTTGCTATAATTGCTATTTTCCAAAATCATCCCCCGATTGCGTTGACCACATTTACAAATTCAATATACAATCAAACCGTCTCATGTTAGATCTCAAAATTTCTTTATATTCTTCTTACTTTCATCCATTCCATCCATCTCACCTTTCACCTTTTCGTAAGTCATTGTTCTTTCGGCACTTTTCACCGCGCCCAGTTTCCATACATTCCTACTCTAACTTACTTTCATCGTTATCGCACCGAAAATCTTGGACTATATTATGGTCATTTTAGGATTTTTATGTTTTTTCTGAGCAATACGACTCGTGGTCCCAAAGTTATCTCTTCTTATGCTTTTATGCTTATTTGCTATCAAACCTCTCACCGCTAGTCTCATGTCGACATGCCGATATCATATTATAATTGCCATTATATCAGCGCAAGCTCGCTCTCATCCATTTATTAATTAACACATTACCATCTTTCAACTTCATAGTTAACCTCCATCACCCCGATCATCCTATTAGCATCAATGTATAAGCATTGTTGGTCCTCTTTATTTATTAATCAATATATAACAATTAATAATTAATTAAAAAATCAAATATACTAGTAAATAATAACAATTTACTATGATCTAATACATATCTTCAAACGAACTTATCTCATCTTCAACCTTCATGCCTAGTTAACTGTAGAAAAGCTAGTATATACTATGCGCATAACATTATTCATTACTCTCATTATTTACCTTCCTATCTATTATCTCTCATTACTCATTTATTTTTTACCTATTACTCACTTCTTCAATACTTCTTAGTTATTATGGTACTTTTCATGTATCAATATCGTATCATCGATTATACAATTTCGAATGTTAGGGCAGCTATTAATTTCTCATCCTCTGTTACTGCATTTACTGATTTATTGGACTTGTAGTATAAAATCTTTCATTCATCACTCGTCTTCTAACTACTCTCAGCTCCATTTAAATCTCTTCTTCATCACTTTTCATTTCTCTATTAGTTAGTCAGTATTAATTTTAATTATCCTCATTCATGCTGCTCTCTACACTTACTGACAGCTAGGCCCCTCTCCCTAGAGATCCACTTGCTGCAAATATCTTGGCATCGCACGTTAAGGGGCATGCCGTCTGTCTCGGCTGCGTCCTTGTGTTTGGCTCGCACTCATCCCTCACGTGCGGTAATGATTCCTTATCTAATTTTCATCTATTACGGTATCATTCTCTTTATCCGATCCTCTCCTGCTCCTGTCTCCATTTTCTCTGCTCGTCTCTCGACGCATCCTCCCATCCTGCCGGTCTACCTCTCTCTCAGCATCTCGTCTTAACTTACGTTAAATTACTTATCTATTGTTCATTCACTCTGCATCCTACGTTCATCTCCCTCGATTACTTCCATTACGGTAAGAATAGTTTATTAAGCTCTCATTATCATTCATTATCCTTCTAGTATTCCATCATTGCTGTTATCCCTCTCTCCCCAGACCCCTCATGTTACTGAATGCGAGAAGCGCGCCTCCACAGACAACATAGAAACGCCATACCCATTATACTAATTCATTATACCATTAATATGGCCTATGTGGTTCGATCACCTGTGTTTTCATCTACATATAATGTGCATTATTCTCTCCTCTCTATCCACTCTTTTCTCTAGTTTACTCTTAATATTACATCAAATCAATTTATCTATCCAACATGATTCTTTTCCATGGGTATCCATTACATATTTACTGACTCCTCATTATGCATCATTATTCATTCAGCGGCTATTAATCTTTGATTTGTTATTATTTGCTGATTATTCCATTAAGTTCTCTTATATAACATTACATGACCTTCTCTCCTATTCTAACTCTAATACTTCTTCATTCATCTGCTACTATCTATCCATCAATTCAATCTCGATTTCGTTTTCCCATCTATCTGGTACTTCAATACTGACTACTGTTGGATAACTTATATGCATATCACAAGAATCATGATGAATGATCAGAGGTAGGAAGGCTCTTCCATCTGTCTATGGAGTAGTATGTTGGTTCTGTTGTTGGTGTTGTGTGCCTCTGGCTGTCGTATCGTACTGCCTATTCTCGCTCCTCTCTCCTCCCGTGCGTCGCCAGAACGAACATGTCAAGGTGTTATCTCATTATTTAATAATCTCGCGTCACTAATAATTAACTATACTTATACAATTAATATTCACAGTCTTCTCTCTATTCAATTTTCTAATTTCATTTCATCCCTTATTATTTCAATCCATTGTTTATATTATTATCTTACCTATCATCATCTATTTTTTATTATTTACGATTCATTTGGTTTATTGTTTTTATCCATACTATTAGCTCATTTAATTATCATATTAAGTCTATAGATCCTTATTTCCTTCGAGATCTGAGTTATCTGCATATAATTAATTACTATTTTAATCTTTATCGTAAGCTTGGAATATCACTCATTGTTTAGTCTTCTTATCAATTCTATTGTTTAGTCATTATCATTACAATACATAGTGATCGAGTATTATTGCAGGATTCATTTTAGGGTCTTGCTAATTACGCTTCATTGGATATTGTTTACTTATCTCTTACTATGTTAATCGTTACAACATTGGTTTTGTTCATACTATTCATTACATTGATTGTCTAATGTTAGTTCCTATTATATTATTATTATATCCTATTATTACTCTCACTTTCGTTAAATACATGATTCGATCGGATATGTGGAATTATCTGAAGAACTCAGCAATAGAAATATTTCATAATTCATTATCCATGTATTAAGTTCTTTATTACTAGCATATTCATAAATAATTATTATCATAAGAGTCTACGGACAAAGAAGATTCCACAAGCTCACTTGTCATGACATAGCGGTGGTCACCATGCTCCTACACATATTAATACCAACTGTAATATCCACGATAGTTTTTCTTTAAAGAGCTGTCAAGATAATGCATTGTTTAGATGATGTTGCAGTTACTGAAGTAAATTATTTACCCGCACCGTGTATGTTCTGTTGTTTGGATGACTGCTTTATATGGAACATACAAGGACAATACCGTAAAATGAATGCTATTTCTTTAAGCTGAATACACGCGATCTGCTGTTCATAGTCCTCGCTATTTTTAATCTTATTTCATTATTCGTCTCACTCTCCTCGGCCCTCTCTCGTGAACTCTTACGTCTTTCCAATCCTCTCATCTGGGGGTAGTATCGCTCTCGGGTCTCGGGGTCTTAGCACCCTCCTCTGCTCCGTCTCGTTACTGTAGTTTTTTTCCTTTCTGATCTCTTCTCTGCGTTTCATTCATTCTTCATCTCTTCCTCTTCCTTTCCTTCTTTCTTCTTTCTCTCTTCCTTATCTTTGTCTCATCTCTTTTTTTTGTTCCTCTTTTTTTTTTTTCCTCTTCTTTTTTATATCTCCTCCTTGCCGTCTCATATTTCATACTACTCATGTTTTGTGTTTCATTCTACTTTCTTTTCTTTTTATTTTTTTTCTTTTTTTTTTTTTATTTTCTCATTTTTTTTTTTTATTATAAAACTTGATACCTTTCCGGCCTCTTCCATCATCTCCCGAAGCTTCTCCGGTATCGCGACTGTCCGAGTATCTTTTTTCCCTCCACTACTTTGATCTGTCATCTCTCTCATATTCCTTCGGAGGGCGACTGCTCGCGAGGAGCTTCCCTCTCTCCTGCTTTCCCGTTTCATTTATTCCTTCCTACACCCTCCTCCTCCTGTCTCTTATCTCTGACTTCTCCATCTCTTCTTCACTTCTTCTCTTCCTTTGTTCTCTCTGTTCTCTCTTTTTTCCTTTCTCTTTATCTCTCCTGCTCTCTCTTTCTTTCCTATCATTCTTCCACTTCTTTATCTTCCCCCTTACTTCTTCTTTTCTCCCCTCCTCCTCTTCTTTCGCTTTTCCCTCCTCCCCCTCCACCCCGTCCTCCACCCTCCCACCCCCCACTCCTCCCCCCCTCCTCCCTCCCCTCTCCCATACTCTCCCCCCCCCCCCCCCACCCCCCCCCCTTTCCCCTCCTCTCCCTCCCCTCCCTCTGCCCCCCTCCCCCCCCCCCCCCCCACCCCCACCCCCACCTCCGCACTCCCCCACCCCCCCCCTCTCCCTCACCTCCACGCCCACCCCCCCCACCTCATCCCCCGCAAGCCCCAACCACTCCCGCCCCCCCCCCACACCCACTCCACCCGCCCCACCCCCACCCACAACCTTCTTCCACCCACCCCCCCCCCCCCCTTTCGTTCGAATATCCCATTCCAGACATTTTCACCCCGTCGACTTTCGTTTGTGTTTTTTCTTATTATGATCTATTCCCCATACAGTCGCTCGGTCACTACCTATCTCCTCCCACCTCTCGTCCCCACTGCCTTCTCTACTTTACTGCGCTCCTCATCCATCTCTACATCTCTCCTTCCTGTATCAGGACTCTGTCTGTCTTCCCCCTTGGGCTCTACTAATCGTCCAGGATCTCTCCTCCATCGCATTGGATTGTAGGACACTGAAGTCAAAAGACTAAGCGTCGTGGAATTCCCTAACTCGTCCAAAGTGAAGACCAGGATAACAGAATGTATCCCTGACATCCAAAGGCGAAGACAGCCTCGCCTTTGACCAAATCGACGATAGATTTACTGAGACGGTAAAGAAAGCTGAACTGGAAGTTGGCGGCAAAAGCAAAGAAATTGTGAGATTTCGGTGGAAACTAAATTGCTCATGAAACAGCAACGACTATACATAATGATAAGGATGTACATTTATTTGACTTCACAAAAAAAAAAAAAAAAGGAATATGGAAAATAAAAAAGGAATATGGAAAATAACACAGTGAAAAGTGCGTTATAAAAAGAGTAAAAACTTTAACAAAGACTTTTATAGTGACCTATACCGCTCTAACAGTAAACGCAATCATGTGAGACGCCTTGATCTCCTCCGTAGAAGAAATAAAACGGGCATTAAAAGGCACGAACAGAGGGAAATGCCAGGGGGGAGGGCATTAGTGCAGATTTTATAAAAGATTCAGGAGAAATTGCGATAGTAAAACTAACCAGCCTTTTAAACAAATCTCTCGACGGCGGCAAACCTGCGAAAGCTGATTAAACTGGAACAATAATTTTCATGCACAAGAAGGGGTACAAAGGATCTAAAGAACTGCAGACCTAAAATCATCCTGTCAACTACCTGTGACTGTTCACAAAAAAACGTCACCAGCCGCAGGAACAGGACAGGCTTTCGCAGTGATGGGAAAAACGACCAATAAGCTCCATCCAGACACCATAAAATTCTACATTTGAGAAGTTATGAAGGAGGAAAGGGAGAATGAAAGTAGGGGAGGAACATTTAAGCATTCTTAGATAAGGCGAGTCTTCAGCGAGTCGGCAACAGCGATTAGTAAACGGTCTGAATAGGAAGTCTGAAGATTAGAAATAACATGATCAAAGTACGAAGTGCAGAAGCAATGAACGAATATATGTACTTAATAAATTTCATACAGACTAATAAATCGCGTGAAAATGAGATAAAGCAACGAATTGAGAAGGTTGAAGCTTCTTTGTCACGCATGATAACATGTCTAAAGGAAAAAGTCTTCAATCAGCACGCTCTCGTCGCCATGGCATGTGGGTCCCAAACAAGGACTAAGACCAAATAACTTTTGGAAACTGTGTGTGCAAGTACACACAGTTGAATGCGGTGGAATGATACAGGTTGATGATATATATACATACATGTATAAATACATACATACATATATACATACATCATCATCACCATCATTGGACCTAACGCCGTCGGGGACGCATAATTGCATCCACGGTCCATATAAGTACTTTGACCGCATCCACCCTTCATGGGACATATGCAAAAAGATAAAATTTTCTGGCGCAATCTATCCGAAAGGCTGTATAAAAAGTAATTTCTTGGTCCCTGACGCGATAAGTAGGCCTACACATTATGGGTAAGTGAGTATTTAGCGACAAGTGGCTCCAGGTCTTAAAAAAATATTGGTGTCTTAAAAAGTCTTGAAAAGGTCTTGAATTTCATCAGCTAATACCTGCAAGAACCCTGTCAATGTATGCGTGTGTATCTATTCATCTATATACAAATGTATTTTATCATGATTAAAGACCACAAAAAGAAAAGGCAGACTGGCGTGCATGATAATACATGGAAACCGGCGAGATCAGAGCATATGGGGCCGCAACAGCCAATGTTTATTTAGAAACGTTGTAGTCTTTTAATACAGTGCGTGGTGATGACCAGACTATATGTGCATAAAGCTGTGTGGGTTTCGAGAAAATGATTTATTGGGCCTGTTTCGTCAGTGACTGATTGTAGTGTATAATGCCAGGATATGATGGGTGTAAGTACACAGAAATATTTACTTTAATTCACGGAAACTGAGTATATATACATTTATAAAACTCTCTCCACACTCTTCATTACTCTCCTTCTTCCTTTCTTCAATGTCCTGCCTAAGGATTCGTTACACCTGGCGGAATAACAGCCAAGCAAACGCCGCCGCGCTCGCCATTCGCTTTGGCAGCAGCTCGGGGCAAGGATCGGGTTTCCGGCGCCCTCCGCATGCCCAATAAATTAAGTAAGTCTCTAGAAAAAACGAACGCACATGCACGTACAAATATGCACATGCACAAACACGCGTGAACACATACACACTAGTTGACAAAAAACACTGAGAGTAACAAATAAAAGATAAATTTCTCAACAAACAAAACAAAACAACAAAAAACAACAACAAAAGCAACAAAACACTCACACACACGCAAACACCCATAGACACATACACCAACCCACACGCATAAACACACGAATGCGCACAAAAAACTATATTCCGGATGCTGTTTGTCTTGCGGTTTACGCAACCGCACGTCTGAATTTACCAAAGGTTGGATTTTTCTGACTGTTTCCAAATCTTTTAAATTTGAACTTAAAAACATATTTCATGAATTTCGCCCCACCGTGGGATTATGCAAAGTTGATATCGATACATTTTATGCATGATGCGAGCGGCATGAAATAACAGGCATGATAAATGGGATTTCCCTAAATCTGATAAGCTTCATGGCATTCCAGTTTTGAACGACTGGCCCGAAATTCGATATGGAAACGTTATCGTAATGAAATGTATAGAAGCGATCGCGGGCGTAACGTGCTTCTGACATTAAAAACGCTGATTGATTATTCATAAACCTTTGGCATCAACAACAAACGAATCAATCAGGGGGAAGCGGACGCGGAAATTAATTGTCCTCTGCCAGAATTACTGAAGAGGCGCCCGTGTTTTGTTGAGCAATTTCTCCCCTGCATAATGGAGATTTATGGAGACGAAGGGAGCCTCGTAAATGCATAAGCTGATGGACAAATATAATAAATACCAAAAGAGGTTGCGGAAGAGACTTATGTAGAGGCGTGTGTGTTCAAATATGTAAACACACACGCACACACACACAACACAACACACACACACACACACACACACACACACACGCACACACACACACACACACACACACACACCACACACACACACACACACACACACACAACACACACACACACATATATATATATATATATATATATATATATATATATATATATATATATATATATGTGCACACACACACACACACACGCGCGCGCGCGCAACACACACACACGCAAACACACACACGCAAACACACACACACACACACGAAGATCTATGTATATATATATATATATATATATAGATAGATAGATAGATAGATAGATAGATATAGATAGATAGATATATGTATATATAGAGAGAGAGCGAGAAACACACACACACATATATATGTACACATATATATTTATATAAGTCTACATGTATGTTTTTGTATTTTTGTATCTGTATACATATATACAGTACACAGAGACACACACACACCCATACATACACAACATATTCATATCGCGCCTCCATAGAGAGCCCCGTCGTACCGAGATATATCGACCTCGGCTTTCCTCTTCCGCTGAATCATTAACCGCCTCCGCTACACACGCCGCGACCGGTGACCTTCGTCCTTCAGCCGCGGCAGGAGTCAAAGAACCGGAAATCCCGAACGCTCAGCCGCGCCGCCTCGTAAAAGGGTACAAAGGGCAATTTGTCAGCGGGAGGGATGATTGGAAAAAAGGAAGGAAAAATTATCCCATAGGAAAGTTAGAGCTTGGGTATTATGTCAACGGGAATGCTTTAATCAAGGAACAGCTCTGGCTACGGGGGAACAATGGGTCTTCAGAGCAAAGGAGCCTTAAAGTGGGACGACTCCTTCGGGTGATGACCACGACCTTTCACATATCTCTTTCCCGAGAGAGACGCGGGAGCGAGTAAGCGCTGTTTCGGTTGTGATCACGAGGAGAGGAAGACAGTCTTAGAGAGAGAGAGGGGGGGGGGGAGAAAAACGAGAAACTAGATTGGAAAATCGGTAGGTAGGTGAATGTATGTACTTGTCGTTATTGTTTGCCTACATACTCTCACGCATACGAACGCACGCACAAACACACACGCACGCACATACACAAGCACGCAAACAAACATACACACGCAAACACAAACAAACAAACAAGGCACGCGCAAACAAACATTCACGTACAAGACGAAATAAAACGAAAATATGCAAGTGAAAGTCTGTTCCTGTGAATTTATTTCATTTTTTATCCTCGCAGGTGTATAAGGGGTGTATATAAATGTGTGTGTGTGTAAAAGTAGCCAAAGAAAATGTGCATGAACATTTAGGAGCCCGGAGGTAAGACTGCTTGTTTGTGTCTAGTGGACTGAAAAGGGTATTTAGTCTCTCTTTAATAAATAATGATGTTGTTTACAGTCCCTAGCCCCAGGCTACTAAGCTGTGGAGGGAAGGGGAAAGGGAGAGGGCATGATGGAGGACGAGCGGGAGGGAAGGGGAAAAAAAATGAGTAAATATCTCGAAGGTATTTTCCACTCGCACGGAATGACTCGTACCGTTTTACTTTTATATCTTTCCATCTCATTTTTCTCTCCCTCTCTCCCCTCTCCCCTCTCTCTCTCTCACTCAATTTCACTTTCTCTTTCTCTCTCTCTCTCCCTTTCTCACTCTCCCATTCCCTCTCTCTGTCTCTTTCTCTCTTATCCACTCTCTCTTGCTCATCCAATTTCACTTTCTCTTTCAATCTCTTTCTCTCACCCTCCCATTCCATCTCTCTGACTCTGTCTCACTCTCTCTCTCTCTCCCCCTCAACCTCACTCATTTTCTCTCTCAGTCTCTTTCCGTATGTTCCTCTCGTCTGACAAAAGAGAAGTCTAAAATTTCGCGACACCATACTTTTTGAGACAGAGAGAGAAATGGAGATAGAAAGGGAGAGAAAGAGAGAGAGAGGGTGGGAGATTCATTTCTGTGGTATCCTTAACTGTAAAATGAAGCAGAAGATAATTATTACATAATACAAAAATATTTTCTTAAGCATTGATCACCATGCAAAAAAAAGAAAAAAAAAAAAAGAAAAAAGAAAAAAGAAGGGGAAAAAAGAAAAGAAATCCAGGCACAAATAATCAAAGAGTCTTGTAGGTACATGGCTATGTTTGTCGCGTTTCCTATAGACAGTGGACTATATTTTCCGTATATATGTTGGAATACACCTTTCCTGTACGTGCTAAACCGTGCCCATCCCGAGCTGTATTTTCCGTGTGCGTGATGGACTACATTTTTCCTGTACGTGCTCGAGATTATTTTCCTTTTACGGGCTAGACTCTATTTGCTTCCCTGGATCCCACTCGTTCTTTTCAGACCCTGCTAATTTCCCTTCTGTCTTTTCTGATTACGCCCATATTCATTCATGAGCTACCCCGCCGCGAGGCGACGTCTAGATGTTTCGGTTCCAACTTAACCGCCTCTTAATCTTCCTTGTTTGGCCTGTCTGAAAGTGGCTGAGCCGGGGTTGCAGTTGGTGACCCATAATTCGACCTGCTTACCTGTAACTGGCTTGCAGCTCAGCTACTAATCAACTCATAACTTATACTGGCTATATGTAGTTCCCCGTAATCTGGCATGGCTACTTGCAGTTGTTGGCCGATAACCAGACCCAAGTGCCAAGAATTACCTCAAAACCTCGACCGGTTGCCAACAGCTGATTCAAAATCTGGCCTGTTGCAAACAGTTACTTAAAAACCTGTGTCAACAGAGGCTAAAAACCTAGCCTGATGGCTAACAGTTGGTTGAAGCCTTCGCTTGGTTGCCAACAGTTGCACAAAACATGGTTTGCTTGTCAGTGGCTAAAAACCTGGTCTAACGACCAACAGTTGGCTCTAAAACCTGGCCTGCTTGCTAACAAAAGCTTCAAGCCTTTGAGTGTTTGCTAAAGGATAACTCATA
>NW_020868588.1:280899-283399 GCF_003789085.1 Penaeus vannamei | reverse complement strand
TCAGGAAGTGAAAGTAAATAAGTAGGCAAAGCACCCAGCCTTGCAACGGGCCACAGTGCAGCGTCACCTGCAGCGATTTTCTCGGATTGAAGGCACACCGTAACCGCTCAAGGATGGGCAAGGCCAATATTCGCCAAGGGCTTGTTGGTCAGCGGGGAACATCTATATTGAAACATCTGTGAAATATCGGGCATTGGCAAAAAAAAAAAAAAAAAAAAAAAAAAAACTGGCAAAAAAGGAAAAAAAAAAAATGTAAATGTAAACGCGAAACAAAACAGTTGATTAAAAGGAAAGATGGCATTCTTGAAAGCAGGCGCTGTTATCAGGTGAACGTGCTTTCAGTCGTTACCAAGGCTGTGGCCAACCCACAGCCAGCCTAGAAAAATAAAGGCGTGTTGCTATTTTTATGGATCGATTTGTTGTTGCTGTTTGTTGTTTTTTGTTTTCCTGTTGTTGCTATTGATTATCAGTATCATTAATATGATAATGATTATGATAACGATGATGATGATGATTATGATAACGATGATGATGATGATTATGATAACGATGATGATGATGATTATGATAACGATGATGATGATGATTATGATAACGATGATGATGATGATTATGATAACGATGATGATGATGATTATGATATGATGATGATTATGATAACGATGATGATGATTATGATTATTATCATCATTGATATCTGTATATGATTATAATTATGATAACGATTATTGTTATTATTATTATTATCATTATTATTATTATTATTATTATTATTATTATTATTATTATTATTATTATTATTATGATTATGATCATTATTATTATCATTATTATTACCATTATCAGTAGTAGTTGTAGTATTAGTAGTATCAGAAGTAGTATCAGAAGTATTAGTATTATCATTAGCATTATTGCTGTTTTCGTTCATATTGTTTTTATCATTATCATTATTATTATCTTTCTATTATTACTATTCTCAACATTATTATTATTATTACTATCATCATTATCATTATTATTATCACTATCATTATCATTTCTTTATCACTGTCATTAATATTATTTTTATCACTATTATTGTTATCATTATCATTATCATTATTGTTGTTGTACCGTTGTTATCATTACTATTATCATCATATTTTTTATCATTATTATTAGCATTAATATTCTCAACATTATTACTATCACTATTATTCATATTCATACCATTATCATTATCATTGTTGTTAATAATTAATAATTAATGCTATCATTATCTTTACTATTATTACTTTGTTGTTGCTGTTATTACTACCACCATAATTATTATGCTCATTATTAATGATATCATTATTATCATTAACATTAGTACTATCATTATTATTGTTATTATTATCAAACTTATTGTTATTACTGTTCATGTTACTGTTGTTCTTCTTGCCGTTTTTCTTATTACTGTTATCGTTAACTTTATAATATAATTATTGTCATTATTATCATTATGCATTTCCATTATTATCTTTCTGAATTTCCATTATCAGCATTGCTTTCACAATACCCTTAAACATATAATACGATCGCAAAAGCAACATTGATGCCTCATGATTAGTGCAGAAACCTTGAGAGCAAATTTGATAGAAAACACGGTTCGCGGTGAAATATACCCATAACTTCGTCAATGCCCAGGGGGAGCGCGTGTGGTCTGGGTTCTCCCCTTCCTGTGGGGACTGATTTACGGCCGCTGGTGGTTCGGGTCATGCCGTAATCCCCTCGGCATGTTGGAGTGGCTTGCGAACTGTAAGTTAAGAACATTGGTGCAATTATTTATTAAGTGAGAAGTTAACATACAAGCATAGAGACCCACATACACACATCTACATATGCATATCGAATCATTCACACATAAACAACCACCCACACTTACACACGCATACAAACAAACTTACGTGCACTAGTGCAAACACATGGCCCGAGGGCCGCATGCGGGCCGCCACACTTCCTGTGCGGCCCGCGGCACATTTTCTATTTCAGTCTTGCAGTCGGCCGTTTTACATTATCAACTTAGCCTGCCCTTCGCCTTTTAAGTTTATAACTTACACCCTTACAGATTTTTTTTTTTCATAATTAATATCATCACTCATACTGCCTTAACAGGATGTGGTTTTGACCCACTCTGATTATCTGGCCCGCGTACCCCCGGGGTAAACGAGTGTGGCAGCCCTGCACTACCGCCAGGGGAAATAGAACAAGAGTATCAGCGATGCAAAATGATATTCTTGTGATGATATAGTTGACAAAGAAATATATAAAGATATACTATCAGCAGTAGTAGTGGGGATGTTTATAATACTGATGAGGATAACAAAGATAGTTACAATAGTAATGATAGTGATAACAGGAATAGTGATGATAATTATGATAGCGATAACTAGAATAATTATAATAATGACAAAGATAATACTAATAAGAGTAAGAAACATGCACTAACAGCAGCAGCAGTAAAAATGATAATGATAAC
>NW_020868588.1:238399-240899 GCF_003789085.1 Penaeus vannamei | reverse complement strand
GCTTGTTTCTGTTTCTGCTGTGAACTTGTTCGGTGTCTTGACTTTAGAAATATCATCGTTGTTCTCATTACTTTTGTTATTATCCTTAACATTGATATCCTTATCATCTTTATTATTATTATTATTGTTGTTGTTGTTGTTGTTGTTGTTGTTATTATTATTGTTATTGTTATTGTTATTCTTCTTGTATCGGTTACTCTTATCATATATATATTGTTATATATTAATGATAATCTTTTATGTGTAATGTTAATTGTCATCATTATTGTTATCTTATTATTATTTATTTATTATTATATTATTATTATTATTATTTATTATTATTTATTATTATTATTATTATTATTATTATTATTATCTATTTATCATTATTATTATTATATATTATTATTATCATTATTATTATTATTATTTTATTATATTTATTATATTATTATATAATATATATTATTATTATTATTATTATTATTATTATTATTATTATTATTATTGTTGTTGTTGTTGTTGTTATTATCATCATCATCATCATTATTATCATTAATATTATCATTATTATTATTACTATTATTATCCTCCTCATTATCGTTATGAATATTATAATTATTATTATCATAATCATCTTTTTTATCATCATCATTGATATTATTACTATTGTTAATATTATCATTATTTTCATAATTATCATTATCATTATCATTATTATTATTATTATTACCATTATTATTGTTATCACCATCATTATCGTTACCATTACTAGTATCATCATTATCATTATTGATATTGTTATTATTATTAATGATAATAATATTATTAATGCTATTATTATTATCATTATTTTTATCGTTATCACCATCATAAGTAGTAGTAATATTTCTATCATTATCGTTATTATTCTTATTGTGATCATGATCTTCATTCTAATTATCATTATTATCTTCAAACTCATCATTACCATTCTTATCATCATTGTCACTATTATCATTATTATTATCATCATTATTATTATTATTATTATCGCTATTGTTATCATTATTATCATTATTATTATCATTATTACTATTATTGCTACTATCTTCATTATCATTATTATTATTAGTAGTAATATAAACATTATTATTATTACTATTATCATTATACATATTAGTGCTATTTTTATTATTATCATTATTATAACTAGCATCATTATTAACATAATTATCATTACCTCCGCCAAAGATATTGTATTTTGGTAACGCTAATTAGTTAATTTGTTCGTTGGTTTGTAGGATAACTAAAAAATTATGTACAAATCTTTATTTCTAATTATATTTATTATCTTTTATTATTTCATTTTTCATTTATTTATGTATTATTATTATCATTATTATTTTCTTTATCAGATGTGGGTCTTAATTGAGATATCATTAAATTTAAGTGGTGATCCGGATCATGACCCGGATCCAAGATTTTTAAAAATAATTGCATCAGTTTTATCATTATGTCATTTTATTATATCTTATTATCATTATATTATTATCATTATATTTTATTTTATCACCATAATTTTTACCATTACTTTTATTACCTCCGTCAAGGATGTGATGTTCACTGATGTCACCAGTTTACTGGAGAGTTGATGTAATTCTTCACACGTGATTATCTTTATTATATTAGTGACCCAATTGCCTTCGCGGAGGCGTGCACGCTCTGAATGCTTCTAATTATTATTGCTATTATTATCAATATCATTATCGTTATTTGTAGTAGTAGTAGTATAGATGTTATAATCATTAACATCATTATCACTCTTATTATCATTAAAGTTTTTATTATTGTTATTATTACTATTATTATCATTATCATTGTACATATCATTATCATTATCAATATCATTATTATTATTATCGTTATCATTATTATCGTTACTATTATTACCGTTATTACTATTATTATTATTATTATTATTATTATTATTATTATTATTATTCGATTTCTTCATGTTCATTATTTCTATTGATATCATTAGTATCATCATATTTCATTATCATTATCATCTAATTATTATTGTTATTATTATTGTTATTATTGCTACTACTATTAATGTTATCTTTATAATGATAATGATAATGATATTGGAATGATATAATAATTCTCATTGTTACGATCATTATCATTACCATTATTATTACCTAATGATTATCCATATAGGAATGAGAATAATGATGATAATAATAACAGTGATAATAATTATTGTCTTGTTATCATTATTATTAGTAGTATCATTATCACCATTATTTTTAATACCATTATCATTATCATCATCATCATCATTGTCATTGTCATTACTAATATTACTCTTATCATTATTATTATTATTATTATTATCATCATTATCATTACTGTTATCATTAATGTTATTGTTATTATTATCATTATTATTGTTATTATTATCATTATTATTAATATTATTATCATTGATATTATTATCATTATTATTATCAAAATCAGTATTATCTTTCTT
>NW_020868588.1:213643-220799 GCF_003789085.1 Penaeus vannamei | reverse complement strand
TGGTGGTGTGTGTGGTGTGTGGTGTGTGTGCTGGTGTTGGATGTATGTATTTATTATTATGTATATATATATATAGGAGTTTATATATATATATATATTTGAAAGTATATATAATATATTATGTGTGGGTTGTGTTGTGTGTGTGTGTGTTGTGTGTGTGTGTGTGTGTGTGTGTGTGTGTGTGGTGTGGTGTGGTGTGTATGTGTTGTAGTGTGTGTTGTATATATAATATATAATATAATATAATATTAATATATATGGTATAATATATATTTATATATATATATATATATATATATTATATATATATTATATATATATAGTATAATATATATATATATATATATATACGTATATATAAGTATATATAATAGTATATATATATATTATATATATATATATATATATGATATATATATATATGTATGATGTATATGTATATGTATATAAAGAAAGAGTAGAAGGCAAGAATAGAGGGAGAAGAGAAGATGGAAAGAAGGAAGAGAAAGAGAGACAGCGGAGGATAGAAACAAGGAAGGGGGAATAAGAAAGGAGAAAAAGAAAGAGGAGGAAAAAGGAAAAAAGGAAGATAACACCAAAACAACAAATAAAGAGAGACAGGGAAGACAGGAAGGATGGAAAGAAGAAAGTAAAGAATAATCTGAATGAAGATAAAAGAAGAGAGAGAGAGACAGGAGAGATAAGAGATTAGAGAGAGAGAGAAAAGTGAGAAAGAAAACAGAGAGAGAAAAAGATAGAAAGAGAGAAGAGAGAGGGAATGGTTTAGGGAGGAGAGAGAGAAGAAATAAGATAATCAGAGAAGAAAAGAGAAATAAGGGGAGATCATCCCCGTCACCCCGAAAGAGGAAGGGAGGAGACCCAGAGAGGTCTCTCCCGTCCGATACCCGAGCACACGAGGAAACCAGGAAAGTCGCCCCGTACTCTCTAAGTAGGGCGGGAGGAAACCAGCTGAGTCAACCCCCGAGAAATAAGGAGACCAAGGAGGTCCCCGCCGAGAGAGACGAAAGAGACCCCAGGAGTCGCCCCTTCACCCTGAGGAGACAGGAGAAGACCAGGAGGTCGCCCCGTCCACCTTAGGAGAGACGTAGGAGGAAACCAGAGGTACCCCCCTCACCCCTTGAGAGACGAAAAGAACCCAGGGTTGGTCGCCCCCCGCACCCCTGAGGAGGAGCGAAAAAGGAGAACCAGTTAGCGTTCGCCCCCTCGTATATCGCCAAGGTACGAAAAGAAGAAACCCAGACACACCCCCAGTTTACCCGAGGCCGAAAGAGAGAGACCCAGGGTCGCCCCCTTCACCCTAGGAGGACAGAAAAGAACCAGGAGGTCGCCCCCGTCATCCCGAGCGTGGACGAAAATAGAGAAGAGAGGCGCAGGAGGACGCCCCGGTACCCAGAGGAGACGAGGAGGAAGACTAACAGGAGTCGCCCCCGTCACCCCTGAAGAGAGACGAAGAAGCCCAGGAGGTGATGCCCCCTCATCCCCTGAGGAGAGAACGAAAAGGAGACCAGGGTCGCGCCCCGTCATCCCTGAGGAGACAGGAAACCAGAGTCCCCCCTGTCAGTTCCCGAGGAGACGAAAAGAGAACCAGAGAGGACGCCCCCATTACCAGGAGGGAGACGAGGGGAACACAGAGGGTTGCCCCCGTCCACCCCTGAGGAGAACCAGAGTCGCCCCGCCGTCATCCCGGAAGGACTAAAAGGAAACAGGAGGACGCCCCCGTATCCCAGGAGGAGGACGAGGAGGAAGACACAGAAGGTCGGCCCGTCACCCCTGAGGAGGACGAGGAGGAGACACCGGAGGTCGCCCCCGTCACCCCTGAGGAGGACGAAGAGAGACCCAGGGGGTACGGCCCCCGTCACCTGAGGAGGACGAAGGAGGAGAACCAGGAGGTCGCCCCCACGTCATTTTCCCGAGAGGACGAAAAGCGAGAACCAAGGAGGACGCCCCCATTACCAGAGGAGGACGAGGAGGAGACAACAGGAGGTCGCCCCGCCCTGAGGGAGACGAGGCAGGAGAAACCAGGAGGTCACCCGAGAATAAGAGGAGACCCAGGAGAAGGTGCCCCCAGGAGGACGAAGAGGGAACCCAGGAATGGTCGCCCCTTCACCCTGAAGGAGACGAGGAGGAGAACCAAAGAGAGGTCGCCCCGTCACCCTGATGGAGACGAGGAAGGAACCAGGAGGTCGCCCCGATCACCTGAGGAGGAGGGGAGGAGACCACAAGGAAGTCACACCCGAGAATAACGAGGAGACCAGGAAAGGTTGCCCCCGAGGAGGAACGAAAGGAGACCCAGGAGGTCGCCCCCTTCACCCCGAGGAGGACGAGCGAGGACAGGAGTCAGGAGATCCACAGGGGTCGCCCCCGTCCACCACCTGAGGAAGGGACGAAGAGGAGAACCAGGAGGTCCCCCGTACACCCTGAGGAGGACAAGGAGGAGAACCAGGACGGTCGCCCCCGTCACCCCCGAGGGGACGAGGAAGGAGACACAGGAGGTCACACCCGAGAATAACGAGGAGACCCAGGAGGTTGCCCCCGAGGGGAGAAGAGGAGACCCAGGAGGTCGCCCCTTCACCCTGAGGAGGAGAGGAAGAGAACCAGGGTCGCCCCCGTCACCCCTGAGGAGGACGAAGAGGAGACCCAGGGGGTCGCCCCCGTCACCCCTGAGGAGGACGAGGAGGAGAACCAGGAGGTCGCCCCCGTCATTCCCGAGGAGGACGAAAAGGAGAACCAGGAGGACGCCCCCATTACCCAGGAGGAGGACGAGGAGGAGACACAGGAGGTCGCCCCCGTCACCCCTGAGGAGGACGAGGAGGAGAACCAGGAGGTCACCCCCGAGAATAACGAGGAGACCCAGGAGGTCCCTTCCCCTGAGGAGGACGAGGAGGAGAACCAGGAGGTCGCCCCCGTCACCCCTGAGGAGGACGAGGAGGAGAACCAGGAGGTCGCCCCCGTCACCCCTGAGGAGGACGAGGAGGAGACACAGGAAGTCACCCCCGAGAATAACGAGGAGACCCAGGAGGTTGCCCAGGAGGAAGAAGGAGACCCAGGAGGCCCTGAGGAGGACGAGGAGGAGAACCAGGAGGTCGCCCCGTCACCCCTGAGGGGGACGAAGAGGAGACCCAGGGGGTCGCCCCCGTCACCCCTGAGGAGGACGAAGAGGAGAACCAGGAGGTCGCCCCCGTCACCCCTGAGGAGGACAAGGAGGAGAACCAGGAGGTCGCCCCCGTCACCCCCGAGGAGGACGAGGAGGAGACACAGGAGGTCACCCCCGAGAATAACGAGGAGACCCAGGAGGTCGCCCCCGAGGAGGACGAAGAGGAGAACCAGGAGGTCGCCCCTTCACCCCTGAGGAGGTACCCCTGAGGAGGACGAGAGGAACCACGGAGGTCGCCCTTTCACCCCTGAGGAGGACGAGGAGGAGAAACCACGAGGTCGCCTTAAAACTCATGTCACCCTGAAGGAGGAGGGAAGAGGAGCAACAGGAGGTCGCCCCCCGTCACTCTCTCCTGAGGAGGAACGAAGAGGCAGACCACAGGGGGTTCGCCCCCGTCACCCCCTGAGGCAGGACGAACGGAGAACCAAGGAGGTCGCCCCCGTCACCCCTGAGGAGGAGACGAGGGGGAAGAACAGGAGGTCGCACCCGTCACCCCCCGAGGAGGACGAGAGGAAAGAACCAGGAGGTCACCCCCGAGAATAACGGAGGAGAGCCAGGAGTCGCGCCCGAGGAGGACCGAAAGGAAGAACCAGGAGGTCGCCCCTTCACCTCCCTGAGGAGGACGAGGAGGAAGAACCAAGGAGGTCGCCCCCGTCACCCCTGAGCGAGGACGAAAGAGGAAGACACAGGGGGTCGCCCCCGTACCACCCCTGAGTAAGCTGTGAAAGAAAAAGGGGAGTAGAACCAGGAGGTCGCCCCGTCATTCCCGAGGTGGAACGAAAAAGGAGAACCAGGAGGTCGCCCCCCGTTACCCAGCGAACGGAAGGACGAAGAGGAGACCCAGGGGGGTCGCCCCCGTCACCCCTGAAGGAGCGACGAGAGGACGAACCAGGAGGTCGCCCCCGTCACCCCTGAGGAGGACGAAGCAGGAAGACCCAGGGGGTCGACCCCGCCACCCCTGAGGAGGACGAACAAAGGAGAACCAGGAGTCGCCCCCGTCACCCCTGAGGACGGAACGGGGAGGAGAACCAGGAGGTCGCCCCGTCACCACCCGAGGAGGACCGAGAGGCGACACAGGAGGTCACCCCAAGAATAACGAGGAGACCCAGGAGGTCGCCCCCGAGGAGGACGAAGAGGAGAACCAGGAGGTCGCCCCTTCACCCCTGAGGAGGACGAGGAGGAGAACCAGGAGGTCGCCCCCGTCACCCCTGAGGAGGACGAAGAGGAGACCCAGGGGGTCGCCCCCGTCACCCCTGAGGAGGACGAAAAGGAGAACCAGGAGGTCGCCCCCGTCATTCCCGAGGTGGGAGAAAAGGAGAACCAGGACGTCGCCCCCGTTACCACCCAGGAAGGAGGACGAAGAGGAGACCCAGGGGGTCGCCCCCGTCACCCCTGAGGAGGACGAGGAGGAGAACCAGGAGGTCGCCCCCGTCATTCCCGAGGTGGACGAAAAGGAGAACCAGGAGGACGCCCCCGTTACCCAGGAGGAGGACGAAGAGGAGACCCAGGGGGTCGCCCCCGTCACCCCTGAGGAGGACATAAAGGAGAACCAGGAGGTCGCCCCCGTCATTCCCGAGGTGGACGAAAAGGAGAACCAGGAGGACGCCCCGTTACCGCCAGGAGGAGGAACGCAAAGAGGAGACCCAGGGGGTACGCCCCCTTTCACCCTGAGGAGTGACGAAGAGGAAGAACAGCCAGGGGGTCGCCCCCGTCACGCTGAGAGAAGGAGGAGGAGAGATAACCCAGGAGGTCGCCCCCGTCCATTCCCGGGAGGACGAAAAGGAAGAACCAAGGAGGACGCCCCCATTACCCAGGAGGCGAGACGAAGAGGAGACACAGGAGGTTGCCCCCGTCACCCCTGAGGAGGACGAGGAGGAGAACCAGGAGGTCGCCCCCGTCATTCCCGAGGAGGACGAAAAGGAGAACCAGGAGGACGCCCCCATTACCCAGGAGGAGGACGAGGAGGAGACACAGGAGGTTGCCCCCGTCACCCCTGAGAGGACCTAGAGGAGAACCAGGGAAGTCGCCCTCGTTACCCAGAGGAGGACGAGGAGGAGAACAGGAGGTCGCCCCCGTCATTCCCGAGGAGACGAAAAGAAACCAGGAGACCCCCCTTACCCAGGAGGAGGACGAGGAGGTAGACACAGAGGTTCCCCCCGTCACCCCTGAGAGGAGGACGAGAGGAGAACCAGGAGTCGCCCTCGTCACCCCTGAGGAGACGGAGGAACCAGACGGTCGCCCCCGTCATTCAGAGGACGAAAAGGAGAACCAGGAGGACGCCACCCCATTAACCCAGGAGGAGACGACGAGGGGGACGACACAGAGTCTCCCTCCGTCACCCCTGTCCTGGGAGAGGACGACGGAGGAGACAAGATACCCAAGGTCGCCCCCGTCACCCCTGAGGAGACGAGGAGGAGAACCAGAGTCCCCCCTTCCAGAGGAGGACGAAAAAGGAGAACCAGGAGGACCCCCCATTACCAGAGGAGGACGAGGAGACACAGTGAGGTTGCCCCCGTCAACCCCTGAGTGAGGACGAGGAGGGAGAACCAGGGGTCGCCCCCGTCACCCCTGAGAGGACGAAAGGAGACCCAGAAAGAGAGACGCCCCATTCCACAGGAGAGGAGACGAGAGGAAAGACACAGGAGGTTGCCCCGTCACCCCTGAGGAGGAGAGGAGGAGAACCAGAGGGAGTCCCCCCTCATTCCCTGACGAGGACGAAAAAGAGAACCAGCGAGACGCCCCCATTTACCCAGGAGGAGGACGGAGGAAAGACACAGGAGGTTGCCCCCGTCACCCCTGAGTGGAGGAAACAGGAGGAGCCCCGTCAGCAGGAGGACGAATAAGGATAAGGACGGCCCGTCATTACGCCAGGGAGACGGACAGGAGAACACAGGAAGGTTGAGCCCCCGTCACCCCTGAGGAGGACGAGGAGGAGAAACCAGAGGTCGCCCCCCGTCATTCCGAGGAGGACGAAAAGGAGAACCAGGAGACGCCCCATTAACCCAGAAGAGGACGAGAGAAAAGACACAGGAGGTGCCCCGTCACCCTGAGGAGACGAGGAGGAGAACAGGAGGTCGCGCCCTCGTACCCAGGAGGAGGACGAGGAGGAGACCCAGGAGGTCGCCCTCGTCATTCCCGAGGAGGACGAAGAGGAGACCCAGGAGGTCGCCCTCGTGACGCCCGAAGAGGGCTACCATGATAGTGCTACAAAGTACACCCATATGTAGCGGAGGTTACAAAAGTCAGCCTCTGGTGCGCCACAGAAGGTGACCATACCCACTGTAACTTTACTGCAGTGAGAACAGTAGGTTCTGAGGAGCCTGATACAGTCCAGAGGTGCTGCTGTCCGAGACGGAGGCCCAGGAGGACCTTCCCGCGACGGAGGCTCAAGAGGACCTCATCGCGACGGAGACCCAGGAGGTCGCCCCCGTCACGCCCGAGGAGAGCCAGCAGGAGACCCAGGTCTCCCCCTGCGGAGGAATTCGAAGCACTTCGTGCTGAACTAGAAGCCGTTTTGTATGACCTTGAGCAACTCGCTAAACTTTAACAGAAGCTACGTCAGTTCAAAAATTTCATGCACAAGATGCAGTCATTCACAGATGTAGCTTAGGGATCCAGACACACGTCAGGTTCTCACTGAGTAAGACGACGTTGCTCCTGTAGAATGGAGCCTCGTCCAATTCATCAGTGATAATGAATATTGTAACACATGACCTGTAACAAGTATTGAAATGGAATTCTGATTTGAATAAATTGTACGTTTTGTATGGTCCCGTATGTTTGTGGAAGTTATCGTGTATCATACAAGTCGTAAGACGACATCTTTGTTTTGCGAGGAAGGATGCAGTCAGCTCGCATCATATTTTGTTTGACCAGTGTGTGTTTATGAAATCTAAGGAAACGCCAAGAATGTGAGTAATTAAAGATTAATACATATACTTTTTATAGAGAATAGTTCAGGTTAAATCGTTTATTTTGTTA
>NW_020868588.1:206143-208643 GCF_003789085.1 Penaeus vannamei | reverse complement strand
TTTTTCCAGGCTTTCGGAGTTTTTCCGCTGAGAAGACATTTGTTAAAAAGATTGGCTAGTTTCACTGTTGCGATGTCTCCTGCATCTAATATGAGGTCTATACTAATTCCGTCTTCGCCTGGTGTTTTCCCTCTCTTCATGCCTTTAAGTACTCTTTTTATTTCTTCTTTTGTGATATTAGGTACGTCGCTAGTTACCGCGTTTGCTTCTATTTGTGGCTGTTCGTTTGAGTTGTATAGATCCCTGTAAAAGTCTTCCACTACTTTGATGATTTCATTCTTGTTATGTGTTACTTCTCCGTTTGATTTCTCCCTATTCCTAGTCTTCTTTTAGCTGCTTTCATGCTGGTACCTGAAATCACTGCTTCATTTATTATTTGAGTATTGAATTTCCGTACATCTTCCCTCTTCTTTTTATTTATGGTCTTTGTTAGTTCAACCAATTCTATCTTGTCCCTATTTGACGATACTTTCATGTCTTTCCGTTTTTGCATAAGCTGTTTAGTTTCTACCGAGAGCTTGCTGGAGCTTCGATTGTCGTTCTTTCCGCCTACTTCAAGTGCAGCTTCTTTTTATTATGTCATTGAACTGTTTATTGATTTGGTCGATGTTGAGATCTTCGTCGCAGAGGAGTGAATATCTGTTTTGGATGTTTAGGCTAAATTCTGTTGCTCTGATCCTCAAGTTAGCCAAGTTTAGCTGTGGTTTACTCATTAGTTTGTTCCTTTCCCTTCTGAGATGTATTTTAATTTCGCCTCTCACCATTCTATGGTCGCTGCCTACATTTACTTTATTTATAACCTCTACATTTTTTATTATATCGCGCCTATTTGAAATTATGAAGTCAATTTCGTTTTTGACGTCAGAAGGCGACTTCCATGTCCACTTCCGTTCTAGTCTTTTTTCGAAGAATGTATTCATGATACTGAGTGATCGAGCCTCCGCAAAGTCGACTAGCATTTGTCCCCTCTCGTTCCTAGTGCCTATTCCATGGTTCCCTACTGCGGTTTCGCCCTCTGTCTTTTTACCTATTTTGGCATTAAAATCCCCCATAATTATTGTGAAATGGGATTTTGTTCTCCCGCTGGCTAAGTGAACATCTTCATAGAAGCTCTCTATTTCTTCATCACTGTGGCTGCAGGTTGGAGCATAGACTTGAATAATTTTTAAGTTGTACCTAGTGTTTAGTTTTATTGTTACAGAAGCCACTCTTTCGCTGACACTATAGAATTCTACAATGTTCTTTTCTAAGCGTTTGTGTATTAAGAATCCTACCCTAATTCCTGTTTGCTACCCAGAGGTTTTCCTCTCAATAGAGAGCACGTGAATTAACTTCTGCTCTTCACTTACTCTTCTAACTTCGCAGAGTCCTACTACATCCCATTTAATGGAAGAGAGTTCCTCTAGTAAAGCTAGTAAGTCGGATTCAGTTCTCATGGTCCTTATATTGTATGTGCAAAGGTTCATCAACGTGGGGCGGCCTGTCTTTACCCGGATATTTTAGCACCCCCTGCTCCGGAGCGATCCTGATCGCCGCCGTAACCAGGGGCTCCTTCGCCTCCGGGGAATGGGGGCCATGGCTGGATGCGTTTGTTCATGGAGTTGGACAGCCGATTTACCTCCCACCTACTGGCTTAGGTGTATCTTGGTGGGAGGGGAGTAATTTAGCCGGAATGCCATTGATAAGTCCCCCCAGCAGGTTTGGTCCTACCTGGTGTGGACTTAGGAGCGGCAATGCACGGCCTGCTCACTACTCCGTGAGCTGGGCTTAATTATCAGAAGTGCATATATGTTTTATTATTTTTTATTAACTTAATTTGTGCGTATGTGCACCTGATGCAGATATATTCATTCCCGCACATGCTCTAAGTACTACGCATATGCTCATTCCCACGCATATGCATATGCAAGCATACACATTTATTCTTGTATCTATGCTTATGGATATGGATGCTTATTCTTACGTTATAAATAACTACATACATGTCCATCATAGTCTGACCTAGTCATATGTTCACATCGCCTGTCCGTTTATGCGCTTGTTATATGTTATTGATAAGTGAGTGAGTATACATGAGTGTAACTCACCCGTGTATATGTAAACACCCCTTTTTGCATACCTCGCAAACCTACCTATCATTATACATACGCATGTATCTATCCCTGCATGTGCTCACGCATCCGCATATGAGCACATACATTTGCAGCATACACTAGTGCCCCCCCCCCCTTTACATATGTGTATATATCTGTACTTGCTTTACATATAACTACCTCTACGTACATACATACGTACTTACATACATACATATACTTAAATTATTTATCCACCTTCTACATNGCTATACCTCATGTATCGCAACATGAATTTAAAATCGCCTACACTCATATGAACCTGTACACATATACGCATGTACATGCGCATATAGGCACCTGCGCACTTTCGTACCTACGCGCTCATACTCGCGCACGAACGTATGAACAGTCTGCATAGGCGCACA
>NW_020868588.1:191143-193643 GCF_003789085.1 Penaeus vannamei | reverse complement strand
CTTGTAGCTGTAATGCTTGTTGGATCAACCTCACGTTGGTTTAAACACCGTATTTTAGAAAATATAGGTATGTCTGTAAAATTTGTTTTTTCTCTCGGTAAACCACCTTTCTCTGCAATCCGACATTCACACACACAAGATCACCTGTACACTATGAAAGATTTTTGAATGCTATCCTCTGCTCTCGACAGGTTTGACCTCATTTTAGAATCCTAGGTCATACAACAGACTCAACCAGCGCATAACAGTGCTCTAACAGCCAGACACCCACACGCAGTTTAACGACCTTACAAGCCATGACACCCCTCTCTTGCCTCCCTTTGGTTTTGTTTTTACTTTCATTTGATTGTATATAATTACTAATACTTGTATAAATATTATGAGTATAATTCATATTTGTTTTAGAATGTTTAAAATTTTGTTTTAGTTTATTTAGTTCTACTGTTTATCTTGCTTAAAACTAATTTGCTAACTGATTTAGAAAACATTCACTTATCATTTTGAAACATCACGCTTTTTGCCCTTGTCGAAATCGAGTTAAATACATTTCCAAGGAGTTTCAGGGCCTCCGATTCCCCCCTGAAAATTTCAAGGCCCTACCGTTATTTTTTTAGGTATAAGTCCTTTTCAATGTCGACCGAAATATATTTTTTCACCATACCTTAGAAAATCTGCAATTGTGACGCAATGATTAGATATAATTAAAAATGAGATTATCTTTTGAACGCTTATTCAATTTCACAGATGATGAGGCCAACTTTCATTTTTTTTTTTGAATAATTTTGAAAATATAGAAAGCATCCAAATAACAATATATATATATTATACAATTAAATAATGATATGCCGTTCATATGGAGCATTTAATTTTCTCTATGTTTTCATCATATATAGTTTCATCTATGAGCAAAATATATTGAAATTGCAATTCCCCCCCCCCTCCCACAAATTGGGGGTAGGATTACCAAATAATCTGGATCACCACTAAAAGGTTATGGAATATGTTAGGCTAAGACAACCCAGCTATTTTCTTAAATTAAAATCTATCCATATCTTTTTGATTAATAAATATTCCTGGATCCGAACCATGGTCCAGATCACCACCAAATTGTCATGGCATCTAAGTTAGGTTAAACCACACCTCTGCTAAAAATCCCATTAAAATGTGCTCACAACTTTTGAATTATTAGACAGAAACAATCAACAAACAAATAAACAAACAAGTAACAGTTTACGTAAGGTAATGGAATACACGGAAATGATCTGTATATCCTAATATACATATATTTACACCATCCTGTACTTGAATATCGTTATTTCACGGGTCTTAGTGTGAAAATTTTGTCACCCCATAGAGTTACAAGGCTTCGGACCCTCGGGTGGAAAACACGAGCGCGCTGGCCCTTCAGATCGGCTGGTCAGAAGGGGTAGACTGATATTCGGTAGTCTTGAGAACGATTATCTTTTCGACCAGTATTATACGTTGTAAAACCCCATTATAGCAACATTAAAGGTAGATAATTGATAATTTTATCATATTCAAGTATTTCGTACATGATTTGTTATCTATAAAAAAATAATAATAATAGGGAAAAAAATCCATATTACGGTACTTTACATTTTCACACATAGCACACGCATTTTCAGTCCAATTTTAACGTATTATGGCTCATTTTGTAGCTGAATAGTAGATCTATCGCAAGCTGCAATAATGATTTGCAATATTCCCATATGCTTAATATTAAAGTAACATATTTTCAAAAGACCCTTTTAGGTTGTTGAAAAAGTTACCTACGTAAAATATTCACAAAAGAAAAAAAGAAATATTGGCTTCTGTATATCATAGTTGAACGATTGGTCTATTCAGATATGAAACCAGAATGGCTGTATGGTTTTATTTGCCTTTTAGATAAATTTTTAAAATGGTCAATTTACCCGATAAATACCAAATCAGCTGGACCCTACAGTCAGGAAAAGGAGTCTTTTGAGACATCGTTACATGTTGACGATTTCCGCAAGACCGGAAGGGAGGTACATGATAGAAAATTAAGTTTTAGGAAGATTATGCTTCTCCCTTTTATTGCTCATACCCAAAAAATTATTTTAAGGGGAAAGAAAAATTCAATGACTTATCTCGAATGTATACTTATTTCCGCAGAAATCGTAAATTTAGTCCTAAATAAACGTATTATGGCTCAATTTTGTAGATATATAATATATCTATTGTTTTTAGGGACCGGATTTTTCAATTTTTTTTTTTTTCTGTGCTTCTTGTAAAAATGACAAACGTATTTTTCGGCATAGAAGCCTGGGGGTTCGACGGTAATCGTGTGGTTCAAAGCCACAATGCCCAGTCGTTGTTCAGTGGTTGGTTGCAAAATTTGTGATCGCCGATCATTGTTATATATATATATGCATGTGTATAAATATATTTATATACATATATTCATATATATTTAACATATATATATATATATATATATATATATATATATATATAT
>NW_020868588.1:173890-177821 GCF_003789085.1 Penaeus vannamei | reverse complement strand
TTTATCAATGGTATTATTGCTGTTATTAATATTGTTATTATCACTTTCATTGTCGTTATTGTTATTGTCATTATCATTATTATGATTATTACCCTTATCACCATTTTTATTATTACTATTATATTTTTTTCAATGGCAATGTCATTGCCGTTATTGTTATGATCATTTATTGCTATTATCCTCATTATTATCATCATTGTTATTTTCATTGTTATCATTATTATTATTGCTATCATTACCATTATAATCATCATCCTCAGCGTTAGTATGACTACATTGTTTTTTTTTTTATCGTCATCAATATTCCCCTATATATTAGCCCTTTGGAATCTACCTTGCAGTGTAAATTTCGTCTTATGGAGTAACAACTTTCCCAGATTCTTTGTCATACATCCCAACTGCACCAACTGCTACAAAAAACACACATCATATAGCTTATATATTTCTCTTTTGATTTTTCCCCCAGTTCTCAATTCCTGGAGTAGCAGTATTTATTACCATATATACATCAGGTTGTCTTACTTCGATTATTTGATCATTTGAATATTGGCATTTCACAACACTTCATTCCTCTTTCTCACGTACATTTCAAGGGGGTATACTTATATCAATTATATGTTCTCTCTCTCATTTGTATTTTACACATAGCTTCCAATGTACAATCATGGAACTGTTGTCATGTCTCTTGTATTTCCTTTGGGTCAAGTCCATATTTTGGGGAACAATATGATCTATTTTTTTTTTTTACCTTTTTCACCAGGCAATCTGAGTAACAAGATGGTTAACTGTCTCGCTAGAAGTATAATTGACATTCGTCGCAAGTGCTTGTTATAAAGCTATATTTATCGACGCTACCATTTCCACCTTCAGGTCTGCTTTCCTAAGTCATTTCCTAGTTTTCTCTTTGCTGTGTCTGACACTAGTCTTACAAATTGCCCATGCACTCTCTTCTCCTTCCGCTGTCTTAGATTCTCATCTCCTAGCTCCTCGAATTCAATCTTGTTTTTTGTGGTTTTAGTCTCTATAACCTCTCTCTCTCTCTCTCTCTCTCTCTCTCTCTCTCTCTCTCTCTATATATATATATATATATATATATATATATATATATATATATAATTATATAATATATATATATATATTATTTTTTTTTTTTTTTTTTTTTTTTTCTTTTTCTTTACATACCATCTGGAAATTCTTCGCTCTTTATATATTCCCTATAGCACAAAAGATTCCTTACGTTTTCATCTTTTGACACACGAGGTATTACACCTCTATGGGTGCAATAGGTCATGCTTAGTCATAAACTCGTCTTTCTATCTACCTCTTTCAGCTCTCCGGGTAGTTATCATATTATTCCTGCTCTCTATGCTGTAAATCTACGTATTGATATATCTTTTATTACTGTCCCCAAGGCTTGGTTCTACAGTGGCACCAACTCCAGCCGCTCCTGACCAGCCTCTACTATGTTTATATACATATACCCAGTTTCATCTACCTCTTTCATCTCCAGTCCATCTGTCACTCCATTTATTTCCTCGGTCTTCCTACTTCCTACTTCCTACTCGATACTAAAAGTCCACATTTCTTCATTCCAGCATACATTGGGTGTACAGTTTGCAGAGGAGAGTTTACTTCCTTATGTTGTCTCTCGTTGAGTTTGAAATGAGGTGATTTTGTTCTCCATAACGCTATTCATATCCAACTCATATCCTACTCGGAACCATGTTAGAAGTATCATGTAAATATTTCAGTAGAGAAACGCAATCACTTGTTTTGCACATCTAACCGTTCCCCTAATGTGAATTTTGCTTTCCTTGTCTTCTCGCAATTCGTGAGGACTTTTTGCACATTTTTTTGCAACTCTAAATCAACTGTAGGCATTTCGTTATCCATCTACGAGGCACCGTGTTATATGCCTCCCTGTAATCTACTCAGGCCATTGGAAGGGTTGGTGTGCTTTTTCTTGTAATCCCTTGGAACAACTTGGCTTTCAAGAGTTGGTCCTTAGTTCCACTCCTTCCCTTGCGACATCCTTTCTGTCCATCGATGGTATGTTTTCCTGATCTAAATACTTATATAGATTTTCTGAACAGTTAAACCTGTCACTGATTTCCATACGAGAGGTTAGCAGGATATTGGTCTGAAAGTATATACTATATTTAGTTGGATCTTTTTGGGATACTATGATACGAACATGTATCTCCTCCATCCTGGTACTTTCTCCTTACCAATTCATCGGGATCGGCTTATGACCTTTTGGGACCCCATAGCTAAAGAAATTATGGGGACCCCTTAGACGGAGCCACCCTCTAATATGGACAGGAGCCCCATGCCTTACACCTGGCGACCCAAACTTCAGCTAAGTCGAACTCGGGGACTATATGACACTGCATTTAACATATCGAGTTGAATTGGTATTCTGTCTTGCATGTTATCAAATTACTTGATCCAGCACCCTTGTACACCATCTCTGCCTGGGGCTCTCCAGCTCGGCATTTTTTTTTGCACTGAGAATTATGATCTTGTACTTTTGGACTTTTGTGGATTCTTTCCCTTGCGATTCCTCCTTGCCATTTTGCATTCATGTCATTATCATTCCTTCTTATTGATGTTGCTGTTGTTACTACAATTATAATAACTAATGTTATTATTATTATTATTATCAGTATTATTATTCTCGTTATCATTCTTATTTTTATTCTTCTTATCATCATTGTTGTTGATATTATGATCACCATCAGTATTATTATCATTATTATTATTAGTAGTAGTATTACCATTAGTATTATTATTACCAAAATCACTATAATTGTTATTATCATTATCATTAGCAGCAAAAATTATACAGTTACTAACTTCATCACAACCATCATCACCAGCCTTACATCACTATCAGTGTTATAAACCATAAACGCTTGAATGATGCCTTTTTCAACATATTCCCCTAAATGAACTGTATCTATTGCGACAAACACTAAAAAGGTATGAATGAGAATGAATATCTCCACATAGCTTTTGTACTGTGAAGATATTCATTCCTTTTCTCCATATTCTCTTACTTTATTTTCTGTATTTGATGTGGGTGAGTAACTAAATGATATTGCATGATTGCATGTATCTACGCGTAGCAATGGAGGAACGTTTAAAAGGATGAGGAGATAACATCTGTCTCATTTCCTGAATCGAGTTTTTATGTTCAGATTTAGATGACGGAGAGAAAGTTGGTTTAAAAGAAGATTTTTTAATCATATTTAATCAAAGTCTTATATGTGTGTGTGTGTGTTTGTCTGACACCCCCACACGTGTATAGATATATGCATATATATATTCATATGTGTAGATATACATATATATACATATGTATATGTTATATATATACACATATATTCATATGTATTATATGTGTGTATATATATATATATATATATATATATATATATGTATATATGTGTGTGTATGTATATTATATATATTATAATATATACATATATACATATATATATATATATGTATATATATACACATATATACACATACATATATATATATATATACATATATGTATATAATATATATAATATATATATATAACATATATATTATATATATATATATATATATTATATATATATATATATATATATATATATGTATATATATATATATAATATATATATATATATATATATATATATATATATATATACATATATGTATATATATACATACACATATATATGCACACACACAAACACACATATATACACACATATGCATATATATATACATATACACACATATATATATGCACACACACAAACACACACATATACACACATATATACCCATATATATATATATAAAATCTACATAATCTCTCCACACCAACTGCGCTACGTCGTCACTTTGCAGCGGCGTTGGATTATCCTCT
>NW_020868588.1:148890-151390 GCF_003789085.1 Penaeus vannamei | reverse complement strand
TTAATTAATCAGATTAATCAGAGTTTTGATTCTAAATAAGATAATTGTTTTTGATATATCATGGAGAAGATTCCATGTTAATTAATCAGATTAATCAGAGCTTTAATTCTAAATAAGATAATTGTTTTTGATATATCATAGAGGAGATTCCATGTTGATTAATCAGATTAATCGGAGCTTTGATTCTAACCATTAACGATGCAAAATAAACTACAAAAGGGTGGGATTATTGCATATTGCACAAGAAATCCGTCAATAGCAATTGCAGAAAAGGTCACGATATAGGACAGTGGAATAGCTCTCTAAGGTCTTATTATTTTGATTAGACAAAATAAATTGATTGGCAATAGATTGATTGTATCCGCTTTTGAAAAACTTCAACGGGGTTACCAGTTCACTTTTTTATTATTCACAATACCATTGCTTTATCAAAATCAATTATCATAATTATTATCATCACCTTTAAATTTACTGCGATTAATCATTATGTAAATATTGTTTATTATAATCTTTAGAATGGTTGATTTAAGTATTATGATTCCTTTTAAGTTTGTCTGTCTTTCTCTCTCTCACGCGTACAAACACTTTTTGGATGATAAATATTCGATTAAATAATGTTTATGCTCATTATTTTTAATTTCTTTACGCATCCAGATATTTGATAAATTCATATATATTTATTATCTTTTTTTATTCAATAAATTCATATACATATATATATATATATATATATATATATATATATATATATATATATATATGTGTGTGTGTGTGTGTGTGTGTGTGTGTGTGTGTGTGTGTGTGTGTGTGTGTGTGTGTGTGTGTTGTGTGTGTGTGTGTGTGTGTGTGTATTTGAGAAGGATAAGGAATCCTTTGTAACAACTGTGTCAGTCATGGGAAAATAATTATGAAAGTGAGAATAACATCAATAAGATAATAGGTGAATAGGATAATAGGTAAATAAAGGAATGTATGCTTAATGAAATAATAGATAAATAGGGGAACTAGAATGAAGGAATATGATAAATGGTAAATAAAAGAATAAATAAATAAATAATAATGTAAATAGGGGAATGTATAAATGAAATAATAGATAAATAAAATAATGAAAAATAATAATAGGGGAAATAATGATAAATAATAGGAAATTATGAATAAAGAAATAATAGATAAATATGAATAAATGAAATAATAGATAAATAGGAAATATGAATAATGATAAATAAAATGATAGGGAAATTATGAATAAATGGATAAATAATATAAATGAAATAATAGATAAATAGGGAAATTATGAATAAATGAAATGATAGATGAATAGGGAAATTATAAATAAATAAAATAATAGATAAATAGGGGAATGTCTGAATAAATGAGATAATAGGTAAATCAGGGAATGTATGAATAAATGAAATAATATACAAACAGGAGAACGCAGGAATAAATGAAATAATAGATAAATGAATAAATAGATAAAGAATAAATAATAATAGATGATAATAGATAAATAGATTAATCAACTTTTTTTTTTTTGGGGGGGGGGGGAAGTCGCGGATGAATAAATTAATTAATTTAGATACAATTATCACTTTATTTTCCAGCACTCACGCAAAGCATTTTTCGATCCGCGCAAAAAAAAAAAAAAAAAAAAAAAAAAAAAATCCTGAGAATGGAAAGGTGTTAAATGTTCAGAGAATTAACAAAAAATAAATAAATAAATAAATAGATAGATAAAAAATAAGAAATAAATAAAATAAAATAAAGATAAAGAATAAATAAAATAAAACAAAGATGAAAAAATAAAAAGGGAAGATATGAATTCAAACGGAAGAAGAAGAAAGAAATAGATAAATAATTTTTAAAAATCGTCCTTTGAATCCGGATTTAGAGTTTGATATCAGTTTACCATGACCACGATTTTTATTATTTAATTTATTTATTTTTCTATTTTTGATTAGGCTTCCGTATAATACCACAAAATAATCCCTGTTTGAATAATTTAATTTCCCACTGGCGAATTTTTAATATTCTTGCAAAAATAAAGGTAACGTAAAAAAAAATAAAGGTAAGTAAATACGTGAATGATAAAGAACATTATTAGATTAAAAAGTAGAATTAATAATAATGATTAAAAAATCGAGAATGCAGTTTCATAAGTCTCGTGGATCCCCCTGTCTCACCGAGTACTTAATATGGCGCCAAATTTGTCAATCTTACGGTAAGTATTTCATTAACAAAAGGCGGCAAAGTTCGGCATAAATCACCCGAACTGAATAACATATGGATATAAATACGTTCCACTGAAGAATATCCTTGCATTCTGCTCCTAAGACCTTTTAAACACGAATACTTGCAATTGAAACGAAAGTAAAGAAAGCTCTATTGAGAAAAAAAAATTTAAGCTCCCAACTGCATTAGCTAAACAGCTGACTCACTCCCAGTAAGGAAAAAATATTACATTAGAAGGCATATATATGTTCAGCATTATGCCTCCTGAACA
>NW_020868588.1:136390-141390 GCF_003789085.1 Penaeus vannamei | reverse complement strand
GTATTATATATATATATATATATATATATATATATATATATATAGTATATATATATATATATATATAATATATATCATATATATAATATTATGTCGTGTGTGTGTTTTGTGTTCTGTGCGCGCGCGTATGTATATATAATTATTATCATATACATATGTGTGTGTGTGTGTTGTGTGTACGTATGTGCGTGCGTCTACATACTCTAGAGGCAGACAGAAGCGTAGACGCACACACACAAGCACAGAAAACACAAGGAAAAATTCTGGCTACGTGTCTTTGTTTCCGTTTCCCCGCGTGTCCTGCCGTCCGCTGCCCGTGACGCCGCCGGTGACTTCTTCGTGATAAAGAGAGAGGAGAGAGAGAAAACGGCAGCGGGAAGATAGCGATGACGGTAGATAAAGTAGATATAAAACGAAGTAGTAGAGATATCGCACTTGACGGGCGATTTAGATAACGATTTGGCCAACAGGTGTTTGGTCTCTCTCTCTCTTTCTTTCTTTCTTTCTCTTTCTTTCTTTCTCTCTCTCTCTCTCTCTCTCTCCCTCTCCCCCCTTTTTCCTTCACCTTACCCCCTACCCACGCCCCCCCTCCCAATGATATCGTAGTGATAAAATCGTATCATATTTATATCTTTATGTTTTAAGATGTTAAGAAATTAGGAAAACAAGAAAAAACGTGAGAGAAAGAAGGGAGGAAGAGAGATGTCGGGAGGGGGTGGGGGACCTGGGAGGAAGGGGAGAGGAGACCCGGAAAGGGAAACACATTTGTATATATTTACATCATCCTCCCTCCCTCCCTCCCTCCCCCACCCCCACCCCGTCCCCGTTCTCGCCCACCAATTAAAGGGATATATAAAAAAAACGTATTAATCATAATCCCAGTTTATTTTCCTTTTATAATCTTTCTCTCCTTAAATTTCACTTTTAAATAATCGTTTCGAAGTCATCTCTTCTCCCTCTCTCTCTCTCTCTCTCTCTCTCGCCCACTTACCTATTCCCCCTTTCGATCGCATCTATCGTTCTCGGTCTCCCTTTCCCATATGCATTTCCCTTCCTCATTACCATCTATCTCCTATTCCTCATTCTTATAATTGTCCCTCATCTCACTCCCTCTCTTCGCTCGCTTCCTCTCCGCTGTCTCTTAATATTTCGCAAATCAACTCTCACTCTCATCCCCTTTGTTTTATCCCCAAAAAAGAAACACATATTTGAGTTGATTCAGATATCGTGTTAATCAACTTGCGATGCCGGTCGATTGAAAGAACGGGAATGGAAAAGAAAGATTTTTTTTTTGTTTTTTGTTTATGACGCGTCCATTTTGGAATGAAAATATTAAGGGGAAAGTTCAATCCAGATCTTTCTTTCTTTCTCTTTTTTTTTGCGGTTTTCTTCGGCCTTTTAAGTCTCCGTTTATCTCGCATCGCCGGTTGATACGAACGTCACCGCGGTCGTGTTTAAGAGGACAGACATCAAGCTAAACCATGGAGAAGGAAAATGAAAAATGCGAAAGAAAGAGAAAGAGAGAGAGAGAAAGAGAGAGAGAGATGGCAAAAGAAAGCTCGCGATCGTCTGTCGGTTTTATGGTTCTTCGTAAGATGCCACCCACTCCCTTGTTGTCCCGGGACGCGCGCTGATTGGTCGCCGCTCGCATGACGTCACATACTCGTTGACCAATTACGTCGAGGGTACGGATCTCAGTGCGTGATTTTTTCCCGCCCTTCGCACCTCGTACATCGGGTTTTATTACGTTGTTTTCTTATCTGATTGCATATTATTGACGAAAAAACGCGTGCGAATAAATCTACGCGTAGTCATTAGTCTAATTACGAAGGTGTGAGAAGTCGCATCGCTTTTAAATGACGTTTGCTCGCCGAGGAGCCGAGAGTCAGCGCGCCGCAACAAAGGTACCGAATTTCCCTTGGTACGTATGTAGATCGCTGCAGTCTTCTTCTTTTTTTCTTGGAGTAAATTAATAAAATATCAAGTAAATCCCATTAATCACCCTCACTTGGCTCTACCTCCATCGTTAATACGCGAGTACACGATCGATAGAGGGGCCGCGACCACGTAAACTGTGAGAGTTCGAGAAATAATGAAGAGCAGGTCACCGTCGACCGTCCACCCACCAACAAAGGTCGGGCTAAGCGATGCTCAAAAGCCATGTGTTGTGATTTCTCATGCCCAGTCTAACACACACCTTCACACGGGAAGGAGGAGGTGGCCCTGTGGCTCTCCGTTGGACAGTGCCAGTGCCACTTGAGACTCGCTCGCGCATGGACATAGAGTTACCCTCGCAAGACGTACGAGAAAAGTGTTTGAATATAGTGTTTTTTTGGTGGGATTCGAATTTCGAGTTTCCCCTTCCCGAAAGGATATACGAGGGAAAGTATATTCCAAGATGTTTGTCTCTATTTCTGGAAAGTTATGCAAAGAGGTGAATAACAGTTGAGTGATTTCACGGACTGACCGCAGCAGACGGAAGGAAGCCCCCGAAGGAACCCTTTTGCCCCCTTCCACGTGGGGGATCGAATATCCTCGCGGGCACGCCCCCCTCCTTCGCCTCTCTCTCTCGGGGCGAAAGTACCGCTTCGCCGCCGCACTTCGGAGAGGTCGAGGATCTCCCCCGCTTCCCGCGTCTCCTTCGGCGTCCTTCGGTCCTCTTCGCCTGCAGGATGCTGCCCCAGGGCCTCAAGGAAGCGCCCGTCGAACACCCGCTCTCCGCCGGCGCCCCCTTCGGCTCCCTGGCGGTGGATGACACTTCGTCGACGCCCTACTCGGATGCGACACAGGTGAGCCGGTGCGACACGCGTACGACACCCCAGGTACTCCAGGGGCCTCCTGGTGGCGCTGGGGACTAGGCTGCAGGGCTGGGAGGGCAGTAGGTTGCAAAAGAGACGTTGCAGTCGTCGCAGAAGCCACAGAGAGTGCAACGGCTGCTCGGGCTGGGAGAGGAGGCCGGCGGACGGTTGCTCACTGGGAGGCCGAGTGCATTGAAAGTTATCCACGGAGGAGGATAGATAGACCGCGTGGATAGACTCTCAAAATACCCGTTTTTTTCTCGAAATGACGGATCATTCGGATGGTTTTGATGGGCATGTCTCCCTGACCCGACGCGAGGATTCGAGGGAAGAAGCCCCCGAGATACAGATGTCAGGCTGGGTCAAGCGAGGCGAGAAGGTGTGGCCGAGAGAAGGCGCCTGGTCAGAGGTCTTTCACGGAGCATATATCCTTCGAACTTCAATTTTTCCCTCGCGCCTCAAAAGCATACTTATTAAGCGTTATCGTGTGATTGATTAGTCCGTGATTGCATGTTTCGTTTGCTTGAAGGATCGGTATTTGGAGCCGAACTTATATTTGCTTTAGATATCGAATTTGTTAACGGTCTCTCGCATTCGCTTCGGTTTTGCAAATGTTACATACATCATAAAAATAAAGAAAAAGCACCAAATACACACAAAAAAGGAAAAATAAATAGATAAATAAATTAAAGAATAATACGTTGTTTAAAAAAAAAATCCATAACGCCACGTTAATTGGACCTGCAACACCAGCCTGGCCGGAACAAAATAACACGAACCATTACCGAGCGCCGTAAAACCGAGCGATCAATCTGTGCACGTTGTAGTTTACAAGGTAGAAATCCACTCGGGTTATTTATGACACCTTTGTGGCAGGCTTGGATACGAATTACAACACGCGGCCGGGCTCCTCCTCTCGTAACCCAATCCTCGGGTGGTTTGAAATTATCCAATTTTCCTTTGGCAAACAGCGTTATGGATAAGAAGGCTTAATCATGGGCTGTGTCGATGTGTCTTGTGGGCTTTTTTTTTTCTTTCTTATTCTGCTTTATTTGTCTGTGTGTGTTCTTCTGTCTGCCTGGTCTGTCTGTTTGTCTGTCTGTCTGTGTGTCTGCCTGAATCTCTCTCTCTCTCTCTCTCTCTCTCTCTCTCTCTCTCTCTCTCTCTCTCTCTCTCTCTCTCTCTCTCTCCTCTCTCTCTCTCTCTCTCTCTCTCTCATCTATTCATCCGTATATATATATATATATATATATATATATATATATTATATATATAATATAATAATATATATATATATATATATATATATATATATATATATATGTATATATATATATTATATATATATATTATATATAATATTATATTATATATATACATATATATAATACATTATATTATATTATACATATATATACATACATACATTATTATATAACACATACATATATATATATAATATATATATATATATATATATATATATATATATATATATATATATATACTGATCTTATTCGTTCTGCATAGGTAAACAGAGTTCGCAAACTGCTTCGTAAAAGTAAAAATATTCATGAGAAATCAAAGTATAAATCATGCATGCACATAATGAGTTTATATGTATATATATATATATATATATATATATATATATATATATATGTATATATATATATAATACATATATATAATATAATATATATTATAATATATATATATACATATTTACACACTCACACACACATTCATTATATAGCACATATATATATTTTATATTTACTCCTATAAAGTGCCTTCGCATATATGAAGGTTTATGCATTTTCTCAAGCTGTTAGTTAGAGATAATTGAAAGAAAAACAATCATTCTTAGAAACGAAGCAATTATGTAAAATCAGGCACGATTATCCAGTTAATCCAAATTTTATTGTATAACGTACAATACTTACTTACGGTTCGTGCGGTTTGTCACGGTCGAAAACTGGTGTGCAGAAACCGTAGACTTTTTCAGACTGTCAACGGCCCCGTAAACGATTAGCAAACGGTTCTGGTATAATATTTTCCTTTCTGTTTTTTTGAAGATTAATGTAAGGATAATTAGAATAATGTTTTATTATTTTTTTTTTTATTTGGATTGACTTATTTTCATGTAGATATAATCGGAAAAAATATATAACAAATTAGCCATTTTTAACACAAAGAAAG
>NW_020868588.1:123890-131390 GCF_003789085.1 Penaeus vannamei | reverse complement strand
TATATATATATATATATATATATATATATATTATAATATATATATATATATATATTATATATAATATATATATATATATATATATATATATATATATATATTATATATATATATATATATATAAAGTCTCTATATATAATATATATATATATATATATATATATATATATTATATATATATATATATATATATATATGTATATGTATAAACAAATATAAAATGCGTAATAATATTAAGATTACTAATAGTTGCCAAAGAGAAATTTATCTTACATACATCACCAAAGGACACAGACATATAAACAAAAGAAAATAGAAAAAGGATGATAATCTGATACATTAAGCAAAAACAGAAAAAAAAAAGAAAAAAAATATACAAAAAAAGATAAAAAAAAAAATTGAAAACGTCAGCATACTTCCTCGACACAACCCCCCCCAAAAAAAAAAAAAAAAAAACGAAAACAAAAAGAATCAAATCCTCTCGGTATCCGGCCGCAGCGCAACCGTAATGGCCGCCCAGGGTATCCGGTTCCGTCTTAGAGGGAGAGCTGATAAGGACAAGGAAATCCTTAAGGCGTCAAGGTATAAAAATCCACACATCTTGCCAGGTGGTCGACTATTGGCTATCTTTTTTGTTCTCTCTCTCTCTCTCTTTCTCTCTCTCACTCTCTCTCTCTCTGTCTGTCTGTCTGTCTGTCTCTCTCTCTCTCTCTGTTTATCTATCTTCTCTCTCTCCCTCTTTCTCTGTTTATCTATCTCCTCTCTCTCTCTCCCTCTTTGTACACACACACATATATATACACATACATATATTTATTTATCTCTCTCCATCCCTCTCTCTCTCTCCCTCTCTCTCTCTCTCTCTCTCTCTCTCTCTCTCTCTCTCTTCTCTCTCTCTCTCTCTCTCTTCTCTCTTCTCTTCTCTCTCACTCTATCTTTTTTTTTTTTTGAGTGTACCATGTCGCATGGTTTGCTGTCACGTCCAAGGGAGAGGGGGAAGTAGAGAAAGGGGGGGTAGGGGTAAGGAAAAAGGGACGAGAGGGAAAAAGGGGGGAAAAAGACGAAGAAGGGAAGAGGGGAAGAAGGAATAAAAAAAGGGAGATCGAGGAGTAAACGCAATGACAAGGTGCCAAATAAGATGCTGAAGAAATGGTCAATTTAGGCTTTGCGTGTTCCCTTCGCTCTCTACTTGGGAGGTTGGTTCTGCGTGGCCTCGATAGATAGAGATAGATAGATAGAAATAGATAGGTGAATGGAGAGATGAACATAGATAGATAGGTATGAATAGAGAGATTAATAAATTGATAGATAGAGAGATGAATGGAGAGGTGAATAGATAGATAGATAGATGATAGAGAGGTAAATAGATAGATAGATAGAAAGATGAAAGGAGGGGTGATAGATAGATAGGTAGAAAGATGAACAGAGAAGTGAATAGATAGGCATATGTTAAATAGATACATAAATAGATAAGTTTTTTTTTCCATAATTAGTTTTCCAGTAAGAGAGAGAGAGAGAGAGAGAGAGAGAGAAGAGAGAGAGAGAGAGAGAGAGAGAGAGAGAGAGAGAGAGAGAGAGAGAGAGAGAGAGAGAGAGAGAGAGAGAGAGAGAGAGAGAGAGAGAGAGAGAGAGAGGAGAGAGAGAGAGGAGAGAGAGAGAGAGAGAGAGAGAGAGAGAGAGAGAGAGAGAGAGAGAGAGAGAGAGCGAGAGAGAGCGAGAGAGTAAAAGTAGAAAGAAGATAAAAGAAAAACGAGATAATACGTCGATATATAGATAAATAAATAAACAGATTGATAACTTAGATAATCAGATCGATTGACGGATACATACATGGACAGACCGATAAACAGAGAAACAAATAGACAGATAAAGAAAGTGAACATTAGCTAAAAAAAAGAAAAAAAGAAAAAAAATCACCCAGAGAAATAACTGCGGTTCTTCCCCCTCACTCTATCCCTAGGAATGTATACCCTCGGCTGCTAGTTGGTATGAGAGGGGGGGGGGAGAGGGTTATGAGGGAATAGGGGTATGGGAAGGGGAGGGTATGAGGAGTAGGGGTACGGGTAGGGGTGGGTATGAGGGGGTAGGGGAGGGGATGAGGGGGTATGGGTATGGGTAAGGGAGGTATGAGGGGGGGTCGGGGTACGGGTAGGGGAGGGTATGAGGGGGTTCGGGGTACGGGTAGGGGGGGTATGAGGAGGGTATGGGTATGGATAGGGGGGTATGAGGGGGGTAGAGGAAGGTATGAAGGGAGGGAGGGGGAAGGAGGAGGGGAAGGAGTGAAGTAAGGCTGACCACCGAAATATTAGATTAGATATGTACCCTCTTTTTTCCCTCCCACCTTCCTCTCTAATCTTTTTTCCCCCTTCCCTTCTCCGTCTTTTCTTTACCCATTTTTTTTGTTCTCTCTTTTTATACTATTTTTTTCTAATGATTATTTATATTTATCCCTCCTCCTTCTCCTCCTTCGCACTCTGCCAGCATTGCAATGTCAGCGACCTAGCAACTACCCAGAATTTCCTATATATTTTCTAGGTAATCTTTTGCGTATGTAAATGGGCTTCAGAATGAGTAGCCATTGCGGAGTCTTAGGGAAAGGGGAGAGGGGTGGGGGAGGGGAAGGGAGGGGAAAGGGGAGAGGGGAGAGGGAAGAGGGGAGGGGAAAGCGATGAAGGGTAAAGAAAGAAAGTGGAGAGGGGAAAGGAAAAGGGGAGAGGGGGAAAAGGGGTAAGGGAAAGGGGAAGTGGAGGAAATGAAGGGAGAAAGGGAGAGAACTAGGAGAGGAAAGGGGAAGGGGAAAGGGGAAAAGAGGGAAAGGAGAAAATGGAAGAAAAAAGGATGGAGAAGGAAAGGAGGAAAGAAAGGAATAAATAAATAGAAAAAGAGGTGAAGAACGAAAAGGGTATGAAATGCAAGGAGGGAAAAGGGGAATGGAGTAGGGAGAAAGGGGAAGGGGGAAGGGGGGGATAGGAGGGAGGGGGGGAGCACGCGGAGAGAGCTAAGAATGACAAATGCCAGTATGACAGAAAGATTCAAGGGTGACACTCTCTCAGCTGTCAGGAGATGGCACCGGACAGAACTCAAACCACTGAAGAGGCACTGGAGAGAGAGAGAAAACAAATATTTAAATAAATAATAAAAGAGATAATGAACCGAAGGCGAAAAATGACAGTAATTCTTTAAACGACATTTGAATATTTTTTTGAACGAAAAGAAAATGACTGACTTGGATGATGTCTTTGGAATTACTCTGAAATGACTCATCTTTGTCTCGTGGTTCCGTACGTCGTTGTGGCGATAAATTCTATAATAAATCATTTATAGGGACACATTTTCGTACGTTCCTTGTGTGTCGTGTCTGTTTAAAACGTTCTTTATGATTTACCTGATTTTTATGCTTCTCTCTATATTTACATCAATTTAAATAATTATGTATATATATTTGTAGTGACACACACACATAAACTACATATAAATAAAATACAAAACAACATAAGCTAATATTAACTAATATGTCCCCTATACACCCTACATAACTAAGACAGTCTCTTCCTATACATTCTATTGCTATAAAGACGATACAAACCAAAGCCGTTGCCACGAACACAAACACACCTAAGCCATATGATCCCATAGTCAAACCTCAGCGACGCATTCGGACACCTGGGCGAGATAACCGCCAAAAATGAGACCAAAACACCTGACCAAGGGGGAAGGTGGGGGGGGGGGGGCGGCGGAGACAGGGGTAAATTCCAAGGGTATATTTTGGTGGTTCGGTGGTTCGGTGGTTGGCTTGTTTAAGAGGCCTGTGTTTTAACGTGGGTTTTGGGGTTTGATGTAAAACGGTTGGGATCGGTTGGGTTCAGTTTATTTCGATTTTTTTTTCCTTTTTTTCTTTTTGTATGATTTTTCTTTGGTGGAATTTTATTTTCATTATATTTTCGCTTGTTTTTTTTTTTTTGTTCTTTTTTAAAATGTTTTTATTTCCTAAACCAAATTCTTTCTCTCTCTGTTTCTCTTATTCAGCTCTTCTATATTTCCATCTGTCTAACTTGGGTCTCACACTTTTCCTCTCTCTCTCTCTCTTCTCTCTCCTCTCTTTTTTTCTCGCCTTTCATCCAGAACTTATTTTCTGCCTTTATCTGTACGCGTGGCATAAGAAATATCTTTAATCTAAGAGTGACTTGGATATTTTAGCTGAATGTAGAGGCTGACTTACATATTTCACATGACTGAGAAGCAAAGATGACGCGGCCCTGTCCTTCTAGAATATATTTAGGGGTAAAGATGATTAAAAAAGTAAAAATATTTTCTATTTTTTCATAAAGACAAAATCCTTCGGGATTTTACATTCTTTTCAATAATGTGTTGTGAGGAATGTGTGAGAAGTATTCGGGTTTTTAGAAGGTATGATTTTTTTTTTTTTTTCTAAATAGAAAATGAGCTTGCGTGGTTTTGGTTTAGTCATTTTAGATTTGTAGTGAGATCCTTTTTGAGGTTTGGCATTTTTAGTTTAGTCTTTTCTTTTCTCTCTCTCTTGTCTCTCTGTATGGTTGTGGTTTTTGTGTGTTGTGTTGTGTGTATGTGTGCTGTCTCTTTGTAGGACTCTCACGCATCGTCACGTGTGGCGCGTCAGCCCAGATTTGGTCGATGAGGCCCCTCCGTCCCCTTAGTCTCCCATCTCACTTTTCTCTTCGTGCTTCCGGTATTAACGCCTGCGGCCGCCGCCCGACCCCTCTCTCCATCGTTGCCAGACCAAGAAGCACCCTCCGAACCACATCAAGCGCCCGAATGAAATGCCTTCATGGTGTCGGTCGCAGATGGAGCGCCGCGAAATAGTGAAATTCGCGCCCGACACACACAACGCCGAGATCTCCAAGCAGCTGGGGCGCCGCTGGAAGCTGCTGACGGAGGAGCAGCGCCGCCCGCCCGAGGAGGCCGAGCGGCTGAAGCAGCTGCCCTCCGCGAGTACCCCGACTACAAGTACCGCCCGCGCAAGAAGTCGAAGGATCCGCTGAAGGGCGTGTCGGAGCGCAGCGGCGGCAAGGTGGCCAAGGTGCACCAGATGAACAGCATCTGCAAGGAGTTCGCCAGCAGCATCAAGACGAGCGGCAAGGACTGCGCGCAGGCGGGCAAGACCGGCCTGCCGCAGGGGCACCAGATGGACATGCAGGCGCTGGACGACCCCGTCGGGTGGTCGCTGCCGCTCACGCCGACGTCGCCGCCGCGCGTGCCCACCAGCCCGACCACCTCCGACCTGCCCGACTCGCCCGAGAGCGCCTTCAACTTCGACGAGCACACCTTCGTCAGGTCGACGTCCTTGGCGCCGACGCAGACGTACTGCGCGAGGATCGAGAGCATGACGCGCTCGTCCGCCGCCTTCCACAGCGCCGTTCCGAACGCCCTCGCGTCGCCGGGCAGCAGAGAAAGGCCGCGGCGACCGGCGGCGCTTTCGGCGGCGCGCCCCCGAGACAGCCGCCCTTCGCGCCCGGCTTCTTCCCCGAGCAGAAGCTGGCCAACGGCTTCCTCAAGCACGATTCGCTCGCCAACATGAGTTACCTGAAGCAAGAGCCGGAGTTCGCCGAGCAGCTGCTGGCCCACCACCGCCAGCAGCAGCAGCAGCAGCAGCAGCACGAGCAGGAGTACCACCAGACGTGTCTCTACTCGCCCGTCAACTCGCAGACATCCTTCTTCGGGCCGGCCCTTTCGGCGCACGCGGACCACCACCACCACCACCAGCCACATCACCACCACCACCACCATCACCACCAACAGCACCAAAATCACCATCCTCACCACCACCAGCAAACAGCATCACCAGCACACCACACACCACCACCAGCAAACACCACCACCAACAGCAACATCAACACCAGCACCAACAACAACAACAGCAACAGCAACACAACATCAACAGCAACAGCGACACCAGCAGCAGCAGCAGCAGGTCCCGGCCGTCCCCGTGGTCAAGGTGGAGGCCCCGGAGGCGCACCCGGCGACCCTCGACGACCTCGACAACATCGGGGTCACGGAGCTCATCCCCATGACCTCTGACCTGAAGGTGGAGCTCGAGTCCCTGGCCGACCTGGGCTACGAGTCGGGCGGCTCCGTCGGCAGCGGCGGCGGCGGCGGAGGGAACGGGGGGCGGAGGGAAGGCGGCGGCGGCGGGAACGGCGGCAGCGGCTGGGCGAGCGTGGGCGCGGCCGCGTCGTCGCCGTCCAACGTGCTGGCCGACTTCGAGATCATGAACGCCTGGATCAACTCGTGAGCGCCGCCGGGTGCGGACCCGCGCGCGCGCTCTCTCATCGGCTACTGTTCATGTCTTTCAAAAACTTCTCTCCTGTATTAATTCAACGAATTTCGCCCGTGCGGCTGTATATTGTTGTTGTTATCATCGTAATTATTATTATTATCACTATTATTTTATTTTTCTTATTTATTATGACTGTTTCTTCGTAAGGAACTTGTTTGGCGAAGTGGAGCTGTCGGGAGTCAAGTGTCTGCCAAAGTGGCTGTTTTAAGCCAGCCACTTGCAGTCACGTGTACATAATTCAGTATAAATACAGTATATAAATCGTTACCGGGTATCTGTAGTAATAGTTACCAGTTCAAGTTGATAAGTTATGTGCTTGCCCAGTATTTAAGTTCTTACCTGAACAAAACTGTACCTCTAGTCAGCCACACGAGATCACACTAAGGAGAAAAATCGAACAAAATCCATGAACTAAAAATGTCAGACAGATTGCTGTGCTTCATCGAATCTGAAAAAGCTGTTTGTTTGCATAATATTTGTTTAAACTCATTTTTATTTTGCTTACGCTGATATTTTTTGTATTAGGGAGTTTAAAATCTGTTGTACTTAGATATGGATTATATTTTACAGGTTATGTAACGCACATTTGTTTAATTGAAAAATGATAAATTCTGTAGAAATATTATCATATATCCATTTTTTTTTCAAAGACAAAATTATCATTTAAAAGAAAAAAAGAAATTATTCCTATGTAAGTGTTCAGTCCATATTTCCAGCTTTACACTTTGATTCCACGTTAATTTTTCTTGGATTGAAGTATTTCAGAAAAGTCAAAGATGCAGTCTTGTCCTCATGTGTGTTTAGTCCTCCTGAAGATTTCCATTGTTAGTGAAAAAAAAAAAATGAAGAACAAACTATGTACATTGTAATATATATATATATATATCTCGCCTAATTTTTTTTTTTTTCGTTGTGTGTAAATTTTTTTTTATTTTTTATTTTCTACAACTTTGTACCGTATTTGTGGTAGAATATTAGAGAGTTTTAATTAGATCCTATATAGTTAATATATAAATATATATCATAGAAAGAGAGAAAGAATGGTTGAATGGACGATATTATTCAATTATTATCATTTTTTTTTTCGTATTCCATCGCTCAATCGTTACTTGGATAACAACGAACAGGAACGGGGATGCCGGATTTTTCTTGTTTCTTTCTGTTTCTCATAATTACCAGCTGTTACA
>NW_020868588.1:116390-118890 GCF_003789085.1 Penaeus vannamei | reverse complement strand
AGTATAAATATATAATATATATATATATATTATATGATAATATATAAATAATATATACAAGTATATATGAACCACAAGCACAGAGAACACAATCACGTTGAACACAAGAGGAATGAAAACTAGCCACAATGAGGAATGAGAAATAAAACGTACGAAGGCAAACCGCAAAACGTCTTCAACTCTTCTCAGATCCTCAATCAGACAAAAAACCAGTTTCGTTTTGAGTCTATGAGGACTCGAGAAGAGTCGAAACTCACGCTATATTCTCAATTCTCAATTTGGCAGTCTTCACTTTTCATATATTGTAATATATAGATATATATAATATAGAAATATTAATATTATGTATCTGTATATAATGACTATGTATATATATATGTATATAGATATATATATATATAATATATATATATATATATATATTATGATATATATATAACATACACACACACACACAACACACACACAACACAACACACACCACACATACATAACACCGACACACACAACACACACACACACACACACCACCACACCACCACACACACACACACACACACACACTAACACACACACACACACACACACACACACACACACAGTATATTATGTATATTATACTATATAATATATAAGGTATATATTATATATATATAGCATACAAATGTATAGTATCAATAATGATATACATGATGGGCATGGGATTTATGCATGATGATAATATATATATGATAATGATGTTGATTTGAGTATCAAGGATAGTAATGATAATAATAGAAGATTATGATAATATAATGATAAGTGTAAGATAATGGTGTATAGTCATATTGAATATTGAATTATGAAAATAATGGAATAGCGAATTTTTATGATTAGAAAAATAGTATTTATGTATGCGAGGTAACAATATATAAAAAGTATTGTAAATTATTAATGATTAAAGATGATAATGATAGATAATGGTAATAATATGATTACAACAATTAAAACAATCATAATGAAGGGTATGATTTCAAAATATCATATTAATTGATAAAACAATAATAACTATATAATAACTTCATAGTCAGAATAGAATGAAAAGAGGTTAAATTTAATAATATGTAGTTATGATAACCGAGAACAGTAACTTGATAACAATAATATGATGATTTAGTGTAATAATATATATAATAACAATGAAATAATGGTAATATGAATATAATAATGATAATACATAATAGTAATAATGATAAAATAATAAATAATAAGATAATAATAAGATTAATAATAATAATAATAATAACATGATAGTAATGATGTTTATAATAATAAAGGAGAAATAATAAATAAGTAAAGAAATGATAATAATAATAATGTAATGAGATAATAATAATAATAATAATAATGAATAAAATACAATCGAGAAAAATTCAATGAATGATCATAATAACATGATAAAAAATCGATTATAATTGAAACAAAAGCATAGCATTAATAAAATTCATCAGACAGTAAGAATGATGATAATCAATAGTTAGCATTACAAAGACAACTGATAAGTCAAAAAATAAGATAGATGATAATTATGAATATGTAACAGATAAAGAGTACTAGTTTATTTTATATATTTACATTGTACATTTACATCGACTGACTATTATAATGATATATTGATTTAACGATGAAATGATAATATATAATATAACAGTAATTGTTAAAATATAGTTAGATAATAATGATTATAATACTGAATATAGATAATAATGATTGATAATCTATACATAATGGTAATGATAAGGATGATAATAATCATGATAATAATAATGATAATATTCATAACAACAATAATGAATATGTATTTAGGATTATAGAATAGTAATGATAGCATGATCACTATGAAAATAATGATAAAGATGAATATATGATTATGATCTTATTGATAATATAATAGACAAAAACTGATGAACTTATAATATATTAGAATAATGAGTATAATAGTTATAAGATAATGATAATAACTATTATAAGATAAGGAGAGAGTATTATTAGTTGAAGAATGAAATTCTAGTGTTAGATGATACTGCAATAATACGCGTAACAATATTAATGATTATGATAATAAAATGAATGTTGAAGTAGAAGTTAATTAATACAATAAAATAATAGATGAGTAACAAACTATAATTGAATAGATCCATATCAGTAATAGAAGATAATAATCCAGATAATCATGATTGGAACATAGATAATCAATATGGAAAAAGAGAGGTACACATTAACAACAACCAAGAAGAATAACAGTAATATCAATAAGGATAATAATAATACCAAGCAAGACTTAACAATAATAATAGACAGTACATGATAATGGTGATATAGTAATGATGATAAGTGAATGATACTGGTAAAATGATAGCCAAGTACAACATAATGGTAATTGCAAGAGATAAGCATAAAATACAAATAGATCAGATGAATAATTATGAAACAGCTGCATAATTATAGATATCAAATAATA
>NW_020868588.1:107031-112031 GCF_003789085.1 Penaeus vannamei | reverse complement strand
AGATGGAACCCGCTTTCTTGAAGACACCATCGTGCGTTGACGAAGGATGGGTGAGGGGAGGGGGGTGAGGGGAGAGGGTGAGGGGAGGGGGTAAGGGGGAGGATGTGGGGAGGGTGAGGGGTGAGGGGAGAGGGGAGGGGGTGAGGGAGAAAGGAGAGAGGGGTGAGGAGTGGGAGTGGGTAGGGAGAGGGCGAGGGAGGTGTGGGAGGGGAGGGGTGTGGAGGGGGAGAGGGGTGAGGGAGAAAGGAGAGAGGGGTGAGGATGTTGGGAGTGGGGTGAGGGAGATGTGGGAGGGGAGAGGGTGAGGATGTTGGGAGTGGGGTGGAGGGAGAGGGGAGAGGGGGAGAGGAGGGGAGGGGTGAGGGAGAAAGGAGGTGAGATGAGGGAGGGGGTGAGGGAGAGGTGAGGTGTAAAGGGAGGAGAGGAGTGAGGGAGAAAAGAAAGAGGAGTGAGGGGAGTGGAGAGGGAGGGGAGAGGGAGGGGAGGGAGAATGGGAAGGAAAGAACGAAAGAGAAGATGGGAGAGAAGTAGGATGAGAAAAGTAAGAAGTTGCAGGAAGAGAAAGAAAAGAAGGAGAAAGGAAAGAGGAGGAGGGCGGGCAATGTAGTGGGGAACAGAGGAAGGGTAATGAGAGAGGAAGGGAAAGAGGGCAAGAGAGAGTGATTTGAGGAAAGAGGAAAGAGGAGAGGGGGGGAGAGGGGAATGAGAGGACAGAAGGGAAATTGAGGAGGGAGAGAGAGAGGAGGAGAGAGAGGGTTGTGAGATGAGAGAGGAGGGAAACGAGAAGAGGAGAGGCGAGAGGGAGAGGGCAGAGGAGAAGGGTGTGAAGAGGAGGAGGGGGACGAGAGGAGGAGAGGGGAGGGAGGAAGGGAGGGGAGGGGAGGAGGAGTGTGAGGGAAGCAACCCAGCATACACCGCCCTCTGTCTGTGCTTCTTTCTTCTATCGAGTCTCCCTTTCCCTTTCCCTCTCTCAATCATCTCCTCCACCTCTTCGTCTTCCCTCTTTCTCCTTTGTCTTCTTCCCCTTCCCTCCTCTCCCTCTTCGCTCTCCCCCTCTCTCCCCTTCTCACTTCTCACTCCCTTTTATTCCGATCATTCCCCTTATCTCTCTCTCTCTCGAAACATCTTTATTATCTTTATTTTCATGGCACCGTTATCGCTGTCCCGCCCACTGTACCTCCCCCCTCTCCCCTTCTTCCCTCCTCATCTCTTCCCTCTATCATCTCTTCCCTCTTCTCTCTCTCTCCTTCTCTCTATCTCCTTTCTCTCTCCCTTCCCTTCCCCTCTTCTCTCCATTGTCTCTTCTCTTCACCCTTCTTCATCCTCTCCCTATTCCATCTTCCTTCCCTCTTCCACCTCCTATCCTCTCCTTCCATCCCCCCCCTCCACCCCCTCTCCCACACCTACCCCTCCTCCTCGACTTCGGAAAAAATCTACGGGGACCACACGCCCTAAATCACGGCGCACGACCCGATGTTTGCTATATTGATAAAAAGACTTTTGTGTCATGGTTAGTGCCTGATAAATGCCCAAGGTCGGAGGTGTATCTCCTCATTACGTTATGAAATGGGTGTTATTAGTATGCGTAAGTTTGGTCACTGTCTCAGCTGATAAGGTTTGCCTTTGTAAATCCTTGGAGTTATCAATACCTTATTTGTTCTTCATACGTAGAAATGAATGAGATTGAATATCTTAACAACATAGGGAATGTATTAGATCGGTTCTTGAATGTATTTCTGACGAGGATATATTTGAAACTGGTTAAATATGTTTGTATTGTGGAGATATTCATTCTCATTCATACTTTTCTACATTCGTCTACATGAATACGGTTCATTCTTCATATTGCCACATCCGCCACCCAATACCACACACACACACACATACTCACACGCTCACACACACACACACACACATACACACATACACACACACACACACACACACATATATTACACACGCTCACACTCTCACACACTACTGCAATCTGCCACCACACACCGCGCCGCTGTTCTTAGTGCTATGCTAACCACATACAAGTAATGATATGCGAATATGCTCTCCACTCAACCCTTCTCTCTCATTCCCATTTAATCCTAACCTCTCCTCCCTCAACTTCTCCCTTTCCTCAACTCCCTTTTACCCCTTCACCACCTCCTCCTCTTCAAACCCCTATCCTCTCCCCTCAACACCTCTCTCCTTCCTCCCACCATCTCTACCTCTTTCATCTCCTCCCTCAATTACTCCCCCCCTCTTCTCCCTTTTAATCTCTATCGTAGGTGTGGTGGGGATTCACCCTGTGTACCGCAGCATCTACCGCACGTGTGAGATAACAACCACAATAGAGAGAGTGAGTGAGAGAGAGAGAGAGAGAGAGAGAGAGAGAGAAGAATGAGCACTCTATGGCTTTACCTCTTCTATAGTCTTTTTGTTTTCGTCTTTTTTATATTTCCCCGGGGAGGAGGACGGGGTAGGGGGTAGGGGAGAAGGAGAAAGGGAAGAGGGGAGGACGGGAGAGGAGAGAGGGTGGGGGGAAGAGAAGGGAGAATAAGGGGAAGACGGGAGAGAAGAGGAGAGAGGAAGAGGGGAGAAGGAGAGGGAAAATAGGAGTGAAGAGAGAGGGGGATAAGGAGAAGGGAAGAGGGGAAGACGGGAGAGGTAAGAAAGAGGGGTATAAGGAGAAGGGAGAAGGAAAGGGAAATGGAGAGGAGAGAAGAGAGAGCGGGATAGGTAGAAGGGAGAAGGAGGGGAAGACGGGAGAGGAGAGAGAGGGGGATAAGGAGAAGGAGGAGGGGAAGACGAGATAAGAAAGAGGGGAGGAGGGAGAAGGGAAGGGAAGAAGAGAGAAAGGGGGACAGAAAGAGGGGAGAAGGAGGGGGAGACGAGAGAGGAGAGAGAAAGAGGGACAGGAGAAGGGAGGAGAAGAAAGAGGAGAGGAGAGGGAAAAAATAGCGACAGGGATAGAACGCTTAACCCTTTGCGAAATAAAAAGCTTTATATGGCAATAAGGGTTTGTATAAAGAATCAAAATCTGATTCATATGCAATCAAGATAGGGTCTGATTTCAGCTCAAACTTAAAATTAATCCGAAGATCTGTTTAAAATTTGCCTGATTTTTTTGCCTTGGACATGTATTAGAAATGCATTTAAAGTGTGATTTGGAAGTGCAAATATATTCAGAACCTAACCTAGAATTATAAGCAAAAGCAGATTTAGAAATATGCAGCATTTATGAACGGATTTCGAAAGAAAAATACAGATAAAAAGATTCAGAGATAAGACTTAAGCAAATAAATAGATTATACATGAAAATATTTATGATAAACTTAGATATCTGATTAGATTTAGGCTGAGAATAACCATGTGTAGTCATGTGTACGTGTCTGGGATCTGCAAGTTAGGGATTCTAACATCAGTGATAGAGTGTTAACGACTGTAAACCACATTTTCAATAACTTTTTAACAATTTATATCTCCCTTTTAGCTTGACTTTGACATAGGCGACCTGAGCTTTCCTGGGTTTTAAAGATTAGAGTTTTAAATGTGTTAATGAATGTTTCTTTAAGGTTTATTTATTGATATTACAACTCAGTCTTTGTGGTGTTAGTAAAACCGGCTGTGATTGTGTTACGTACGCTAATCACGGAGTCAGGAAAAAGCATTGTAATTTATTGTACAAAGGCTATTGATGTTACGTGTCTTGCTATTTGATATCTTGTGATAATGCAAATTATGGTGTGTTTACTTTGTACATGAACGATGTAGTTACCTATACGCAATTATAGTATTAGTGTTAGTATTAGATAAGCAAAATGTAGAATTACGAAGGCATCCTCGATAAATTTGTTTATCATAATACCTATATACTGTAAAACGTGTAGATTATTATAGCCATCCATAAGTTGTAACATATGTAAATTAAAACATGTCATCTGCATCTGTGAAATTAAAACCTATTAAATGCAACAAGTAACATGAAACATCTGTAAATTCCTACTTCTATGAATCCAAACACCTGGAGACCTGAATCATAACACACCTAAATCACAGCACCTGTACATCATAACACCTGTTTAAAAAAGAAAAGAAAAGAAAGAAATAAAGAAAGAAAAAAAATATATATAAAGTAAATTATTATTATCATTGATGAGTCAACTTGACAAGAATCCGAACTGCATGACGTCCTGATTATCATAGACTTGGTAATGCCAGTTGTACAATGTTTTGAAAAAGTCTACTTCATCAGAAGAGATGCTAAACTGTGTCACCTAAGATAGCAAAAAGAATTATCATTATCATTATCAATATTGTTATCATTATCATCATGTGTATCATTATCATCATTACAGCGTACGATGCCGAATCTAATGCCGATTTTGCCTTGATTGGAAGCATCATCCTCAGTGCACCCGTCTGTTGCCACTCGCCAACACCTTCCAGATATTTCTTGCAGTACCTCTGTGGTATCTTCGCCAGACACCTTGGATTCAAGAATGATAGCCCTAGGGGTGCTTTATCTAACACCAAAGTTTCATAAGCAGTGACGGCATCGTAAACTGCCACCACGTGTTTCAAGTTCTCAGCCCGTGGTTCCCTGGGTCCTCTTGGACGGACTATCCCACCGCTGCCACCAATAAATGTAGTGACCCATCTGTGCCGGTTCACTGAGTTCACGTTGACCTGGGAAACAGGTTGGACCTTGTGAATGCTATGTGTTAGAACTTGTTTATTCAGAGAATAACGTTAATTCCTCAGTGTCCTTGTGTTTTTAACATGTCTGTTACCGTCCAGTTAGCAAGGTGAGCTCAGTGAACCACTGCTGGGGTGGTGCATTATGTCATTATTATCATTATTGTTGTTGTTGCTGTTGTTGTTGATGCTGCAGTTTTTTTTTTTTTGTTATTGTTGATTTCTTATCACCATTATTATTATCATTAGTATGTTGTCACTTTTACTATTACAAATATTACCATCATTAATAATATCAGGATCATTATTAA
>NW_020868588.1:92031-99531 GCF_003789085.1 Penaeus vannamei | reverse complement strand
ACTGTTATCATTTTCAAAAATTATCATTATTTTTAGTCTTTTTGTTTATACTATCATTAGCATTATTTATATTATATCAATCAGCTAGATTGATACTACATTTAATTTCATTGTTCTTTTCATTGTGTACTCTACATTGAGACTATTTCATCATTATTTAATTTGATTAATCAACTCACCATCAGATTTTTTAATCTTTTTCAGTAGTCATATAAGTTAATAGGTACTGGCAGGTTATTCTTCTGCCTGGTACTCCATTCATGAAGTGATTATGGATCTAAATATATGTGGGGATAATATCACTTATATATCAAATGTGACGATTATTGGAGATATTATAATACATTGATGATTATTTTAGTATTGTTATTATCATTTTCATTACTTATCAGCTTTTGTTATTAAGTATTATTATAATATTATATTATTAACTATTTTATTAATTTATTATTATTATTATTATTATTATTAATTATTCTATTATTATTACTCATTATTATTATTATTATTATTATATTATTATTCAATTAATCACACTAATTCACATACAGATTATGTCTCACTATTAATTACTAATATTATTTTCATTACTATTATTTTTTTATAACTCTATTACACACTCATCTACTATTCATCGTCTATTGTATTATATCAACATATACTTGTTGTTACGATCTAGTTGCTGGTCATCCTTTAATCTATGTTATACCATAAGATTTTGTTATATTATTGTTATTAATTAATTACCATTAATATCATATCAATATTTCTCTCTCCGCTATTATTGTAGCGCAATTATTATATACTTGCTTTATTATCATTTCTCATTAATACTATTATTCATCATCAATCAATCAACTCATTGTTATTGTTATTATTACTTATTAATATTATCCTTTAATCATCATTATTATTCATTATTATTATTATAATTATTATTATCTCATTATTATATATTCTATTATTATATTATTATTATTATTATTATTTTATTATTTATTATCAATATATTATTAATTATCTATTGATCATTATCTTATTATCATTATCATTATCATTATTGTTATTATTTATTATTATTATTATTTTATTATTATTCATTATTATTATATATTATATTATTATTATTATTATTATTATTATGTGCCTATATCATTATCAATTATTATTCATATTATTATTATTTATTATTAATCGATTATTATTTATTGTTATTATCTTATTATCATATTGTTTATTGGTTATTATCCTTACTATCATTACTATTATGCATTTAATAATCATCCACTGTTATCATTCTCCATCACATTATCATTATCATTATCATTATTACTATTATAATCATTAGTTATATACAACTAATTATATTATTATTATCAATATTATCTTTTTATTGTTGTTTTCACACTTTTAGTATTAATCATATCTAGTATCATCACTTCCATATCGCATTAATCATCACTCTATACACATGTTATCACTTATCATTACCATTAGTTGTTATCATCATTCATTTGCTTTGTATTATTAATCATTATCATTATTTGCTAATTATTATCCATCATTATCGTTTATAATTCATCAATTTTGGGCTTTTATTACTCACTCCTACTATTATCCATCTATTGACTATTAACATTATTATCTTCATTACTATTCATGATTATTACCAACTGACTTTTAGTTATCATCATATAGCTATTGAATGATGTATTACTATATTTCCTTTCTATTATTGATAATTTCTATCAATTATCATTGTTTTCAATAGGCATCCTTTATTCCTTGATTATCAGCTAGTATCATTATTAGGTAATATTACTATCATATTACTCATTGGTTAATTATCATCAATGTGGTTATGCAATTATAATTTATTATTATTATTAATTTCATTATTATTATTTATATATATTATTATTATTATTATTATTATTATTATTATTATTAATTATTATTCAATTAGTTATCATTATATACTCCTAATTATTTTTGAATATTATTATTTCTATCATTCAAATTATTTATTAGATTTTCTAGTTGTTAAATTATTATATATATTAATATAACTAAATTATTATTATGCTTATATATCATTATTATCAGGCATTATTATCATATAAATAATAAATCTTTAAAGGAATTGTATTTATGATTTGTTATATTATATTTATTAATTATATATATTTACGATTAGTTAGTAGTAGTACTAGTAGTTAGTAGTATATTATTCATATAGTTATTCTATATTATTTATACTCTATTATTTTTATTTAATTATATTATACTTGTACAGGTTCATTATGGTAACTATCATTGGATCATACTATGCCATCTAATATAATTCTTAATTTGGTTATTATCCATATCGATATGTTATTTAATTATCATTATTTATTGTGGTCATTATATTGTATTATTTACAACTATATTGTCACATTTATTAGTTATGTTTATGTGGTTATTGTGAGATTAATGCATATATATTAATTTGATTATAATCTATTATTTAGATATCATTATAGATATATTATAATATATATTTGATTATTTATCATCCATCAGATTTAGTATTATTATTTAGGTGATCGAATTGAATGAAGATGTAGTTATTCAGAAGAATGAGTGATTGTATCTAGAGTATAGATTATTAGACAGAATTATGATTTTAATATGATTAATGTATGTTATGAGAGAGTGATTGAAGTAGATGAGTATGGAGAGAGTCATAGTTATAGATGCAGTATATCTAATGACAGATATGTAGTATGAAGATAGTATAGATGATGAAGTGAATAGAGAGTTGTAGATATTAGAAGAACTAAGATATATAGATTCCTAGACCATGAGACAGATATCGTACAATATCATCGATAGACTCATTAGTAATCTAGAATATAGATAGTATCAGTAGAGACATGGACTCTCATCATGACTCTATATATATTATATACTATATTCAAATTCAATAAGGTGGAATTAGACTAAGTAGAAGGTATCTTATTACTCCTAACAGGTAATTGTATTATTATTAATTATTACTACGTACTACTAGCTCCATTATTAATTATTATTAGCTTATTAGTCCAATATAATTAATTATAGATCTCCAGTTACCGCGGAGACTCAGAGCAGATCTATGATAGCAGGCGAGTCAATGGTTGATATTATATGTGTCTATCATATGTCACTATGATTGTGTCTTAATCCTTGTTTGACTCAAATTTTCTACAAATGCCTTATAAATCATTAGGCTTTCTGTCCAGCATTTTTATCACGCAAGTTAAAATATGGATTATCCATTATGGCTGCTATTTTTCATGATTGTCTGATAAACTAATTATAGAGTATCTATCATGAGTTATTACTCTTATTGTTATTATAACTAAAGGTACTATATTATATAAGATACATATAATTGATTGTTATATTGTCATTCTAGATCTCACATAGATGATCTAGGTGGGTTCAGTTTATGATTTACAGATATTTAATATGGTATATTTGGATATCACTCATCACGTTAATATAGTACTTGTAATTATATTTATTTTACTTAATTGACATTCACACTACATAGTCTATTGCACTTGCTCACACTCATCACTCATCATAAGTTACGCTCAATCTACAACATTAACTGTCAATTGATATATATATTATTCATTACATTGTGTATCTATATAATTATCTTTAAATATGATCCTCAATACTATTATCTAAACCACTAGGTCAATATATCCTCAATTCAAATTACCATTCCTTACTATGTAACTCAAGATCATTAATATCAACACGACTCACAAAATATCGATCAATTAACATCATCGGTTTCTATAATAAAATTCCCACTCTCACTCTACTATACAATAATCAGGTCTAACAGTACACCAAACTATCATAAACCGACACACATACAATGGCACTGACATACCACATATACACACGACATCGAATAAGCAGTATCACCCGCTACACAACAGCACACATGAGCAAACACTAGAGCACACCCATAAAAACCACTATTCACACATACATCATTACTATTATTAGATCATAGTACACTGTCTCAATCACATTGTTATAAAACTAGCAATCTCAGTACTCAATATCATCTGACTATACAATACCACCATATCAATAACTATTTTCATTACCATTATTATTTGTTTTCCTATGCATTTATCATTGATTATGTGATATTGGTTATACTAACTTTATGTTCTATTATGCATTGATTATTTTAGCTAATTATCATCAGTTATCATTATTGTTATCATTATTATCATATCTCATGCACATAATAGCTCTTAAATCTACATAAACACACACATTACAATAATCACATCAAAATCTAATTACTCATTATGATTAACAGAATATCGGATTCTATCCAGTCCTATCTAGATCAGTAGAATTGATTATCACTACGCACAAATAAAGTGCATCACTCACACACACAACTGCTAATATCATAAATCACTCATTATCTCCATTAACAAAACTATACCAAACTCAAATCATTAAATAACCTACAACTATCCATATACCATAGAATATCACATCTAGGGATGTTAAGACAGACATTCATAAATTTAACTACACTATAACATGCACTTGTCTACTTCGATAATCGCTTTATCTATCATCTGTCGTAGTCTTCTACCTAACTCTAGAAATTATTAAGTATTAAATACTTAATATTATCTCATCTCAGTAAATATTCGAACTTGAGATCCATGATTCTTGATCACTCCTTTTCATAATAGCATGTGCCTACTACGAAAACACTTACTCTCATGTATTAGTTCAACACAAGTAATTTTTCAGTAGTAATTGAAGAACATCTGCACGTAGTGAAAAATATGAGTAATGATTGAAGATGGGGATGTTGAAATAAGATGAGATGAAGATAGGAGGATAAGTACGAGATGGACGCAGATGAGACTAGTATGTCTCTCACTGCTAGACGAGAATGTGTACCCGCGCCAGTAGACGCATCTTTTCTAATTGAAGGCGAAACACAAGTGCCTAGGTGGGACGCGGTGACCGGTGGGGAAGTGGAAGTGAGAAAGAGGTGAACAGTTGAGATGAGGTGAACAGTGGGAAGTGAACAGTGAAACGAGGTGAACAGTGAGATGAGTTGAAACAGAGAGAGGAACATCGCACACACTCAGAGAGAGGAGGGTTGAACAATGAAAGGGTGAAACCAGTGGAGATGCAGGTGAGCAGTGGGAGGTAACAGTCGCGCAGAAGGTGAACAGTGACGAATCAGGTAACAGTGGAGCCGGTGAACAGTGACAGGAGGTGAAACAATGAAAGGAGATGAACAGTAGTGAAAAGGATGAACATCGATGGAAAGTCCAACAGTGAGAAAGGTAAACAGCAGGGCTTGAACAGTGAAAAGGAGAACAGTGAGCAGATGAAACACAAAAGATGAACACGTGAGCCAGATCGAAAAGCATAGCATCTCACCAACCGCTAGACAGTGAGGAAAACGACCCGTAACAACCTACTCCCCACCTCATGGGTGGGGGTTGAAAGGGGTAAGCGGAATGGGGGGAGAGGGGGCAAGGGTGGGAGAAGGGGGATGGGGGGGCGGGGTACGTCACTCTGTATGCAATAGTAATTTAGATAATTTGTAATAGCCAAAATGTGATTTGACAGTATTTCCTCCGGTCTGTTTGTAGGTGTTCCGGTTTTAGGTAGATCGTTCGGAACAGTGCCTAATACTTATCTCCCCTCCCCTCCTCCTCTAGCCTCTACTTGACCTCATCCCCTCCTCCTCCTCTCCCCTCCCTACCCTCGCGCCACGTTATTTAACTTTTTCCCTCTACTCCTCCTCCTCACCTTCCCCTCTCCCCGTCTTCCCCCTCCCTCCTATTTCCATCTTTTTCAGATCACGTGATATAGTCGCCCCGTCGTGGCCGTGATCCCCTGACTCCCCTGCGCCCAGTTACTTCTCTCCTCTACCTGGTATCACCTAACTTCCGCTTCCCTACCAGCTGTGTCTCTCCCTCCTATCTCCATCCCCTTGGATACCGGGCCCCATGGTAGGAGCCCTGCGCTATGTGACGGTCGTATCACCGTGTCAGAGCGCTGAGATTTACGGAAGTGACCGCAATTGAGGGTCTGAGACTTGCCCTCGTAGTCGAGAACTTTAAGAAGAGTAAATGAAATCTTATGGGAAGATCAGATTAACAATTTGCTACTCAGCCTTCAATTAAATTGAATAGCTGGAGCCCGGGTGATTTGAAAAAAGGGTAGTATTTTCCTTTTTCTTTCCTCCCTTTTTTTTAGCTGTTTATTAACTTTATGAAAACGCTATTACGTATATTTTCTTTTATTTTTACATGTCATATTATGATGTTTTTTTTTTTTTTTTTTTTTTTTTTTAATCTGCTGCTGTTTTAAGGGTTTAATCATCTATCACAATTCTTCTTTATTCTATTTCTCCATTCTTACTCTCACTCTTTATTCCTCCCTATCATTCTCCTTTTCTTCTTTCCTTGTTTCCTTCTTTATATCTACGGTTATTATATCTATCCCCTACAGAAAAAAACCAAATCTCCATATCCCCATTAAAACGCTTCTGCTAACGAATACCAACAACACCCCAGATCAACGTTACATCACCACCCTTCCCCCCTCCCACCCCCCCCTCTTTTATTTTACCCTCCAATGACCCAAACTGCCTCATTTCAGCCATCATAATTTACTTCATTCCTCTCTCCATGCTCGGAAATTCGCAGCGAACGACCAATTTCTTTCCGGGCCCCATCTATTAGGTACAGGCTAAGAAATGTGTTGACGCGAAGGTTTTTCTCTGACTCTAGTACGCTGGTTGGAGAAATCACACGTTCATGAGCTTGTTAGGATTCTTTATGCGAGTTATTATTGTCACGGTAATATTTTTGTGCGTTTTATGTTGTGCCTATTGTGTGGTGTGTGTGTGTTATTATTAAATATATATACTATATTATACTCATATATATAATATATTATATATATATACTATATATATACATACACACACACACACACACACATACATTATATGTATGTACATATTATACATATATGTATATGTATACACTATATTATATATACATTACTATATAAATACATACATACATACACACACACACACACACACACACACACACACACACACACACACACCACACACACACACACAAACACACACACAACACACCACACACAACACACACACACATTATATATATATAATATTATTATATTACAGTAATGTTAATGTATATATTATAGATATATATCTATATATATTATATGTATATATATATTTATTTTATTTATCTATCTATTCTATCTATTTATCTATTCTATCTATCGTATCTATTATTATCTATCTAACTAATCTATCTATCTATCTATCGTATCTATTAGTCTATCTATCTTCTATTATATTTATAATCTAATCTATCCTTTTATATTTATATATTAATAAGATATAGGTTA
>NW_020868588.1:80000-86500 GCF_003789085.1 Penaeus vannamei | reverse complement strand
GAAGAGAGAGAGAGAGAGAGAGAGAGAGAAGAGAAAGAAAGAAAGAAGAAAGAAAGAAAAGAGAGAAGAGAAAGAGAAAGAGAGAGTATACGTTAGTAGAGTTTTTGCACCCGACCAAACCCAACTTGTCAACTCTTCCTGTTGTGTGAGTTTGAGCGTAATTTCTGCCTAAAATAACATCTGTGTGACTACTCCTACCGTGAATTTAGTTCCGAATCCGAAAGCCTGGACAAATGTGCTTTGCATATCCACCTTATAAATGAATATACAATATATATATATAAATAAATATTTCATGTGTACAGATATGTGAACACCCAAGTTCATAATTTTTCCTACGTAAATGCAAGTGTTCACTTGTAAACAAAGTCTTACATAGCTTGTCGAGGTATGAACAAATGAGTTTATTTGTACATAACACACAAACTGTATATTGCACGTGTGTACATATAGATAAGGCCACGCATATAGATGCACATAGAAAGAAAAATAATAGGAAATAAAAACCAATGTGTAAACAACTGTGAAGCGTAGGTTTTTGGTCAAGTAAACAGGTGTAAATAACACAGGAATTCCAAACCGGTGTCTTTTACCCGTTGTAAGCACAGTACTTCCCAAAGCATGGTCACTGTGGGTCAGTAATAGATGTTTATTGCGTTGAAGTTTATCTCGTGCGTGGGTACTTCCTTATGGCAGGATATTCCCCCCTTGTAGAGACGAAGTAGAGTAAGGACTTTGCAGCTTAGGATCTCAAAGTCTGTTGATGGAGAGGTAATTCTTATTTTCATCTCCTCATGTGTGTGTTGAGTAGCGTCGTCGCCATGGGGACTTTCCACACACGTAGAGTCTATATGTCTCTCTGCGTGTGTTAAGTAGAGTCATCGCCATGGACTTTCCACACACGTAGAGCTCGTGTCTCTTCTGCGTGTGTTGAGTCCCCATCTGTTTAGAGAATACTACCCTTTCTTTACTTATAAAAAAAAAGAAGAGTCAAGTCTATAAGATACAGACAGCGGAAGGGCGCCTCTCTCTCGCCCGGGGTGCCCCTTCGTCTGCAGACTGGGTCCAATTCTTCTTCAGTAGGGGAGGGGGGGGTGGGGGGGGGAGGGGGAGGGGAGAGGGTCTAAAGGGAGAATCTAGGGGTTGCCAGGGACGTTGTGGGGGGTAGGGTGATATTTGGGGGTGGGGGAAGGGGGAGGGGAGGGGGAGGGTTATGTGTAAGAACATGTGTTCTTCTGGCAAGAGAACACGATATTTTGCCTTTCTCGTTTAGAGTAGGAAAAAAAAAAAAGGAGAGAACATTGCTTAGCCATGATGCGGGCATTGTTATTTTTGTTCCCGCTGTAACACACCCTTGCCTTAGCGAGTGTGTTTGATCTCTTTGTGGCCAAAAGAACATATTCTTATATTCAGCTGAATGTAGGTCTTGTTGAAAGAAATTCTTTACATATGTCTGTGTGTTCTTCATGAGAAGAATATTTTTTCATCTATTACTTCATTATTATCATCATTTTCTTGTTTATTCTCATCCTACCTATTATTTTGGTAGGGGGGGGTTGTCTTCTTTAAGTACCATAGATATTCTTGAAGAACAAAAAAAAAAACATACTTATAACCACTTGAAAATACTGCTGTTCNCGGGCAGAGGAGAGAGAGAGAGAGAGAGAGAGAGAGAGAGAGGAGAGAGAGGAGAGAGAGAGAGAGAGAGAGAGAGAGAGAGAGAGGACAAATAGATAGATATATAAATAATGTAAAGATAAAAAAAACTAGTGATAATTCGTATAACAGTGATGGTGATTTCAATATTTTTCATAAAATCGATGATATTAATATTTTTATTTTATAATGACAATGGCTGGAATAGAACAGACAGAGATAAATATGGTTTTGGTGATGTTGCATAAAAGATGATAAAAAACTATGAAAAACTAATCACAGATGAAGATAACAAAGACGATAACAGCAACAACAATGATAATAACATTGATGATAATATCACAGTTTATAACAGCAATAGTATCATATTGCAGTGCAGTTATAATGATGAAAAAATATATTCCACTACAATTCCCAGTAACCGAAGACTTTATATTACTATTCCTGCAGTTACCGTTTCTAGCAGTAGTGGTCGTACTTGTTGCAATGACAATGAAAATTATACAAAATAATGACAATGTTAGGAAGATAAAGTTAGTGATGACAGTGACGAGGATAAGATAAATGAAAATGACAATTATAATGATATAATGATATATAATTAAAATGATGATTAGTATAATGATAGCAATAATAATTGTAATATAGAAATGATTATATCATCATTTCTATATTACATATTACTATCATCATCATCATCACTACAGGTATCACTATTATCATTAACGTTATCTTAGTAAAATTGATGAGAAAGATGAAAATAACAATAATGAAGATAAAGATAAATAATAAGAATAATAAGAATGATAAAAATAAATTATAATAATACAATAGTAATTTTGATAATATTAATATCAGTAGTAACAACATGATGGTATTGATGATGATTCTAATGATAATAATGATGATGGTGACTATAATAAGAATGATGATGGTAATGATAATGATGATAATAAGTGATGATAATGACACTGATAATAATAATGACAGTAATGCTATTAATGATAATAATGATAATAATAATAAGATACAAACGATGATGATAGTAATAATGATAATGATAGTAATATCAATACATGTAGTAATAGTAGTTGTAGTAGTAGTAGTAGTAATGATGATAACAATAAAAGTATGATAATAATAGTAATGAAAATGATATGGATGATGATAATGAAAATAACAATATTCATTATGATAATACCATCAGTAATGATAGTAATACTGATCACTATAATGGTAATAATATTTATGATAAAGGTAATAAGGCTAATGATAACAATAATAATCGTAGCGGTAATAATCATAATGATATTATCATTATTTATGATAATAATGATTATGGTAAGGATATGATAATGATAATAATAATGAAAACAGTAATAATAATAATAATGATAATAATAATGATAATGATAATAATAGCAATAACAATAATAATAATGACAATAATGATAATAATAATAATAATAATGACAATAATGATAATAATAATAATAATAATGATAATAATAATTATAATAATAATAATAATAATAATAATAATAATAATAATAATAATAATAATAATAATAAAAATAATAATAATAATGATAATGATGATAATGAAAACAATGACAGCAGTAATTATAATGATGATGATGATAAAACAACAATACCAACAATAATGATGTTGATAATGATGATGATGATGATGATAAGGATGATGATGATGATAATAATAGTAATAATAATGATAACAATAATAATAATAGTAATAATAAAAACGATAGTAATGATAATAACAATAATAATGATAATGATGATGATAGTAATAATGAAAAATTACAATGATAATAGTGAGATTAATGAAAACAGTAATAACAATCCTCACGTTGACACCAAAAAACACAATAATAATGATAAGAACCACGACCGTATTGAAGATTACAATGACGATAATGATTAATGCAAACAAACTTGATAAATATCATAACAATGACACAATAGATGATTAGAATAAAGAAAAAACGAAGACAAAAAAATGATGGAACAGAAAGAGCTTTTAATACATCCCTTATACTGTTATGAAAAGAAAAAGGTTTTTTTTTGTGTTAAGGATAAAGGGGAGATGTGTGTGTGTGTGTTTATGTGTGTGTGTGCGTGTGTGTGTGCGTGTTTATGTGTGTGTGTTTGTGAGTGTGTGAGTGTGTGCGTGTGTGTTTATATGTGTGTGTGCGTTTATATGAATGCGCACGAGAGAGTTGGAAGCACAATAAAAAAAATACGTTATAAAAGATATACTCATCTTTGCCCTTTTAATCACGGCGGCCCTCCATTCCCCGAGTGCCAGGCCCCCTTCCCTCCCTCCCTCCCTCCCAAAGACGCCCCCCTCCCCCCTCACTAACACCCCCTACCCACGCCCCCTCCCTCCCTCCTTAACATGCATAGCGAGCGACAAATACGAACTTCAGCGGGTGGGGTGGGAGAGGGGGGAAGGGTAGGGGGGGAAGATTCTGTGGTTGGGGAGATGTGGGGAGATGGGGAGGGGGAGGGAGGGGGAGGGATTCCTCGGGGGATAGGGAGGAGGAGGAGGAGAAGGAGGCAAGGATTTCGTAGGAGTTTAGGGGTCGGTTGGGGAGAGAGGAGGAAGGTGGGGAGGGGAAAAGAGGAGAAGTAGGGGGTGGGTGGGGTTTGGAAAGGAGCGTGTGCATTCGAATTTTTATGGCCAACTCTCACTCTATATATCTTCTTTCTGTCTCCTCTCATTTCTCTCTCCTTTTCCCGCTCCTCCGCTTTCGCTTTTTTCTAGTACATTCGTCCTCACCTTCGTCTTTCCCTGCCTCCCTGTTCCCCCTTATACCCCCCATCTCCCCTTCTTCTCCCCTCTCCCTCTTCCCCCTTTCCCCTCCCTCTCTTCCCCATTCTCCCCTCCCCTTTTACTCTCTCTTCCTCCTCCCTCCCCTCTTCCCTCTTCTCCCCCTTTCCCTCTCTCTCCTTCATCACCCTCCTCCCCCTTCTTCTTTTCCCTCTTCCCCTCTCTCCCCTCCTCCCCCAGGTCGGTTTTATGAGACTGGGTTCTCTGTGAGTTGTGTGCTAAAACAGTGTGAGGAATGAATAATGAGGGAGGAGAGGAGAGGGAGAAGGAGAGGAGGAGGAGATGATTACAAGAGAAAGGGGGAAAAGGTGAATAAGTGGGAGATGAAGTGAAAGAGGAGGCAATAACGACGATATGAAGGCGAAATGGAAAAGCAGAAATGTAGATGAATATGAAAAGGCGAATTGATTATGTGTTTGAAGACGGTAGAAAAGGAGGAAGAGAAGGAGAAGAGAGAAAGAGAGAGAGAGAGAGAGAGAGAGAGAGAGAGAGAGAGAGAGAGAGAGAGAGAGAGAGAGAGAGAGAGAGAGAGAGAGAAGAGAGAGAGAGAGATGAGAGAGAGAGAGAGAGAGTGAGAGAATGAGAGATGAGATAGATAGAGAGAGATAGAGAGAGAGAGAGAGAGAGAGATAGAGAGAGAGAGTGAGATGAGAAATAGAGAAGAGAGTAGTAGAAGAGAGAGATAGAGAGAGAGAGAGAATGAGATAGACGAGATGAGAGATAGAGAGAGAGAGAGTGAGAGAGATGAGAGGAGAGAGAGAGAGAGAGAGAGAGAGTGAGAGAATGAGAATGAGAATGAGAGAGAAGAGAAAGAATGAGATGAGAGAGAGAGATAGAGAGAGAGAGTGAGAGATGAGATGAGATAGATAGAGAGAGAGAGAGAGAGAGAATGAAATGAGATAGAGAATAGATAGATAAACAGATGGAGAGAAAAGAGAAGAGTGAAAGAGCATATATCTTCTCTCCCCTCCACCTTCCCCTAATCTACTACCCACATCTTTACCTACCACCCAACAGCACACTATCGCACGCACAGACGGCACCCCCCCCCCACCTCCTCCTCAGGCTCCGTCCCTATCCTTGCGACCCAAGGCTCGAAGCACACGCAGTCACAAGCACAACAGTCCCCTCCCCCTCCTCCCCCTCCCTCTACAGGCATCTTCCCACAACCACCTCCACTCCCCCCTCCCCCTCCCCCATCTCTCCACTCCCCTTCGTCCCGTTTCCAAACTTACTAGCCCCTGTTCGTCAACTTTCCTTCCATCCATCCACTCATTTTACTTTTTTTTTCCTTCCCTTCCTCTATCCCCATTTCCATACTCACTATGACTTATTTCCCCATTCCTCTGACTTAATCCCCTTCCCCCTCTGTTCTCATTTTCTGCTTGTCCTTCAAAGAAACTCCCATATTCCCCTTCCCCACCTCCCCTCTCCATCTACCCTCTCCCCCTATCCTCCCCACCTCCCCTCTCTACCTACACCCACATTCCCCTTCCCCACCTCCCCCTCTCTATCTACCCCCCACATTCCCCCTCCCCACCTCCTCCCTCTCTATCTACCCCCTCCCCTATCCACCCCACCTATCCCTTCTCCACCAACCACCCTCCACCTACAATCTCCCCAACAAGAATCCCCCGCTTTCACCCTCCTTCCCCCCTTCCTCCCTCTCCCCACCGGACAACCACCAAACTTTACCCTTCGCACCAACTGCCTCTCCACCCCTACATTCCCCCTCCCTACCTATCCCTTCCCCCACCGACCAACCACACCCCACCTCCCCCCACCCCGCCTGTCCTCGCCCAACCAAAGGCCCCCATCTTCCACTTCCCCACCTCCCCTCTCTATCTACCCCTCCCCAACTTCCTCTTTCCCGCCCGTCTTCTTCCCATCAACCACCCTAAACTTCCTTCCCCCTCTCAACATTCTCCTGCCCTACCAACTCCCTCCCAAACTTCCCTGTCCCTCCCAAACAACCCCCTCCTACTTTTCT
>NW_020868588.1:60000-75000 GCF_003789085.1 Penaeus vannamei | reverse complement strand
TCATGGATTCATCGTCGTAGACGTAAAAAGCAAATATAAAAACGGATTCATTAATTAAACATCAAGAGCCCCGATTTTGGAAACCTCAATCTTTTATCCCCTAACCTGCTAAACCACCCAGAAAAAATCAGTATTTCTTTGAGATGACAAGTGAAAATTCTAAGAAACGCATTTGCGTACTTCATAAATTAATTGAACATAAAAATGGTTTCAATTACAGTGTAACTGATGATGGCCATGAAGCAATGCATTCCATTCCCATCATTCAAATTCACTCCTGACAGTAACAAGGAATTGGAGGCCTACAGTAGACGTCATGGAAGTTTGTGATATCTTGAGGGAATTTTTTGTTTTTCAAGGTGGAGCTCTCTAATGGCAAGGTCGAATGATCTAGGAATGTATATTCAGTTCTAGGCCTATTGCGTAAACTACTGTGAATGAAAAACCCTTTTCATTGCAGCAGAACCCTTTTTCCACAGAGATGTTATGGCATCACGACCTTGGTGGCTGTGGTCACCGGGATCATATATTGCAGGGCGCTCTTGCACTATTTATCAGAAACCACGATTGCATGGGGCTCACGCCAAGGCAAAAATAGGTCCAGCTTCATTTTTTGCCTCAGTCCTAAAGAAACCGCCTTGGCTTGCCTGAGGCCGATTCGGTGTAAACGCTCTTTTGAGATTTCCGTTGATATCGAGGCTAAACTGAGGTGGCGAATCACGACTCGTGATGATTTCCTTGAATTGCCTCATGACTCGTTTTGGGGTAAAAGTGCCCTTACAGTTGCCAATATTATCGCTATTATTGTGGTAATTTTATTTTCACTGCATTATGTAATTTTCTCTTTTTCTTGTTTTCTATTTGTTTGTTTTTCCCGTTTTTTTTTCTTTGGGGGGAGGGGTGGGGGGCTGAGACATCTTTATTCTTGTTACTGTTATCACCTTCATCATTATTATTCGGTAGGTATGTTTTTAACTGATTGTGTGATTATCCTCCCCTTGTCATCTTCGTCTGTTTTTTTTTTCTATTTTTTCTTTCTTCTCTTCGTATTACCCCTATCATCACCCTCTTTTTCTATCATTTTCTTCTTCTTTTCCTTCGTTTTGTTCTCCCCTTCAGATTTTCACCATCCAGGTTTTTCTTCTCTTCCTTCCTCCTCCTCCTCCATTTTGATTTCGCTTCTCTACCTCCTTGGCTTCTTAATTCTTCTCCTTTCGTCTCTCCTCGTCCGCTATCTCCTCTACGTCTTTCTCATTTTCCACCATCCGCTCTTCCTCTTCCTTTCCTCTCGCTACATCCCGAGCCTTTTGTTCTCATCCACCCATCCTACCTCCTACGCCTCCTCCTATTTCTCCTTCCTCCACTACGTACTCCATTTACTTCTTTTTTGTCTCCACCAAAACGGCAATTCCACCAGTTTCCTGTCTTTCGAACTTCTGCATCACCACCGCTATCTATTTCTCTAACTCTTTTTTTTTTTTTTTTGCCTCCTCTATTTCTTCTTCCTGCTCCTCCTATTCTTCTCTCTCTTTTCCCCTTTTCTCTTCCTTTTCTTTCTATTCTTCCGGCATTATCTCTACCTTCTCCACCCGCATCTCCACCTCCTTCATCTCCTCTCCTACTGTCCCTCCAATTCCTCCACCTCCTCCACATCTTCCTCATTTTTCTCCTCCTCCTCCTACTACTTCTCCTCCTCCTCCTCCTCCTCTCCTCTCCTCCTCCTCCTCCTCCTCCTCCTCTCCTCTTCCTCCTCTCCTCCTCCTCTCCTCCTCCTCTTCTCCTTATCCTTCTCCTCTTCCTCCTCCTCCTCCTCCTCTCCGTCGTCCTGTCCTTCCACCGTGTCCTCTAACTCCACCTTCTCCCTTTTCCCTCCCACCTCCACCACCACTTCCTCCACTCCACCTCCTCCTACAATTCCTCACCTCCTCCTACTCCTCCACTCCTTCTACTCCTCCACCTCCTCCTGCTCCCCCTCTTCTCATTTCTTCTTTCGTAACACTGACATAATTACATGCACGTGTCGAAACCTTTCACAATAAGTTCTTTGCGTTGTGGGAAGGTTTTACTGCGCGCGTAATGCGAAATAGATTAAGATGAAGTCTCCACTTTCACAAAAATTAAAGTGATATTTTACTCCTACGCTGGTCGAGGGGGGGGGGGAGGAGGGGAGGGGGGATAAGGAAAGAAGAAAGGGGGAATAGGGAATAGGGAAGGGGAGGAAGAGGGGGTTAGGGAATATGAAGGAGGAGGAAGAGAGGAGAGAAAGTGAATGGGAAGAAGGATGGATGGGAATGATAGGGGGAGGAATTGGTGGATAAGGGAATAAAAATGGGGGAATAGGGAAGGGGAGAATAGAGGATGAGGATGAGAGGAGAAATGGAGGGGGAAAAAGGATGTGGTGAATGTTAAGAGAGGAGAATGGGAAGGATGGGGGAGGGGGTTGGAGGATTAGGGGAGAAGAAAAGGGAAATAGTGAAATGGAAGAAATAGAAGGGGGGTGGGAAAATCAGGACGGAGAAATAACACAGCGAGGGGGAAGGGAAGAAAAGAGGGAGTGTATAAGAAGGGAAAAAGAGTGAGAGTGAGAGGACGAAGGAACAAAGGAGATGGAGAGAGAGGGGGAATCAGAGAGAGATGTAGCATATGAAGGAAACGTGAGACTGAGAGGAGGGAGAGAATGGGTAAGAGAGGGAGAATGATGGAATGACGAGTAAAAGAGAGGGAGAGTAGAGAGAGTGATAGAAGGGGTCATGGTCAAGTCACTATGACGTCTTACATTTTCCTTTGTCCTTTTCTTTTCCTCTTCCTATTTCCGTCTCTTACCTCCTCCTTTCCCTCCTTATCCTCCTCCTTACCTTCCTCCTTCCTACCTACCTCTTTCCTTCGCTCTGCCCTTACCTTATCATCCGTTTCTTCTATTTTCCCCTTTCCCTTCCCTTCTCCTCTTCCACCCTCCCTTTATCACGCCCCCATCATCTACCCCCCCCCCATCCGCACTCCCCCCCCTCACCCCAAGCCTTCCAACTCCCCTCTTTTGCTGCCCCCACTCCTACTCCTTCCCCCCCCCCCCATCTAGAGGTTCTATCACACTAGTACTTTTTTCGTAAATTTTCACGTTTTTCATATGCGTTCGAGGCTTTCCGCATGTATGGCATGGAAGCGGGACCGTGCCTCTAAGACCTCTAAGAGTTTTGCGACCGTTTCCGTCTGACTAATTTCTTGTGTCTTGATCTTGTGCTACGGAGGATATATACTTTTATTAGAAAAGAAAGAAAGAGAGAGAGAAAGAAAGAAAGAATGAAATAAAAGAAAGAAAGAAAGAAAGGATGAAATAAAAGAAAGAAAGAAAGAAAGAAAAGAAAAGAAAGAAAGAAAAGAAAAGAAAGAAATTGACACATGAAATAAAAGAAGTTCATGTAAAGACCAGCTAATATTCTAGACAATTTATATATACGTTATGGTAGTCTTCTTTACGTAACTATACTGCTCTAAGACTCTGTAAGAGAATCCTCGCGTGATTCCAGGAACTCATTCGGATAGCGCTATGTTTATTTTACATAGGTTTTGTTTGCTAGAGGTGGCATAGCTCAGTGGGGGAGCGCTGGCTTTGCAATCGCATGGTCCTGGGTTCGCGGCCGGCTGCCCCTCTTACTCGACTCAGCTGTGACTGGGCACTGGTATGCTGGCGTCAGCACGCTAGGGTCAAAGTCAGGGCGGAAAGGAACTGGCCACCCGACCGCATCATCCCGCGGCTTAGTAAGCATGTTTCTCTACAAAACATGTCCTTACGTCTAGATGGATATGGGACCAACTTTGACTCTGATTGTTTGCTACCCTGGTATTATTGGTACTCTGCCGGCGTGGTGGAGTACGCCCATTTGTATGCGTAAAGTCCATACGGAAACGCAAAACTTAACGGAAAAGGCGCTCGTCTGATAGTGCCCTAACCTCTACATCCCCCCCCCCCCCTCCCACCTAAGTCTGCAATATTATCGATTCTTTCTCTTCTTTTCTTCTGCCATACCAGCCGTTCCTCTTCCACCTTCACTTCCTCTCCTTTCCATCTCCCCTCCTCCAACACCCTGTTATCTCCTTACCCCTTCTTCCTTCTTTCCATAATCTCCACCCTTTCCCCTCCCTCTCTCTCTTTCCCCTTCCCCTCCTCTCCCCCTCACCTTCTCTCTCCAGATCTCTCCCTCCCACTCTTACATTCCCTCCCTTTCATACCACTCTCCCTCTGCCCCTCCTTCTATCCGTCTCCTCCCTGTCCCCCTTTCCACCCCTTCCAACCCTTTCCACCCACCTTCCTCTTATTCCTCCTTCCTCCCTCCCCACCTTACCCCTCCTTCCCTCCCTCCCCCTTACTCCTCCCTTCCCTTACTCCTCCTTCCTCCCCCTTACTCACTCCTTTTCCTCCCTCCCCTTACTCCTCCTTCCTCCCTCCCCTTACTCCTCCTTCCCTCCCTCCCTCCCCATTACCCTCCTTCCTCCCTCCCCATTACTCCCTCCTTCCCTCCTCCCCCCTTACTCCTCCTTCCTCCCTCCCCACTCGCTCCCCCTTATTCCCTCCTTCCCTCCTTCCCCTTACTCCCTCCTCCCCCTTCCCCTCCTCCTTCCCTCCCTCCTTCCCTCCCTCCCTCCTCCCCCTTACTCCTTCCTTCCCTCCCTCCCCCTTACTCCACCCTCCTCCTCCCTCCTCCCTCCCTCCCCCTCTCCCTCCTTCCCTCCTCCCCTTACTCCTCCTTCCCTCCCCTTACTCCCTCCTTCCCTCCCCTTCCCCTTACTCCTCTTTCCCTCCCCCTCCCTCCCCTTCTCCTCCCCCCCTTACTCCTCCTTCCTCTCTCCCTCCCCCTTACTCCCCCTTCCTTCCCCCTCCCCCTTACTCCCTCCTTCCTCTCTACTCCTTACTTCCCTCCTTCCCTCCTCCCCCTCTCCTCCCTCCTCTCCCTCCCTCCCCTCCTCCCTCCCTCCCTTACTCCTCCCTTCCCTCCTCCTTATCCTCCTTCCCTCCTTCCCTCTCTCCTTTCCCCTCACTCCCTCCTTCCCTCCCTCCCCCACTACATCAAAACGATGGCGGACCGCCGGGCAATTTCTCTCCCGGGGGCGCTGTGTCTTTTGTCTCTGACCCGTTCCCGGCGTCGGTCCAATGCAAACGGCATCATCACAGCTTGTACCCGGAGAAAACACGGGAGGGAGGGAGGGAGGGAAGGAGGGTAGGAGGAGGGAGGGAGGAGGAGAGAAAGAGGGAAGGAGGAGGAAGAGAGAAAGTAATGGAGGGAGGGAGGAAGAGAAAGAGGGAGGGTAGGGGGAAGGTAGGAGGGAGTGAAGTGGTAGGGAAGATGAGAGTGGATAGGAGGGAGGGAGGGATTGAGGGTAGGAGAGAGTGTAAGGAGTAGGGAAGAAGAGAGTGGGGGGAGGAGAGAATGAGAGGAGGGAGGGAGAAAATGGGGGGGGGGGAAAGAGAGAGAGAGAGATAAATAGGTAGAGACAGAGACTCTATTATTTATATCCCCCCCCTCTCTCTCTCTCTCCTCTCTCTCTCTCTCTCTCTCTCTCTCTCTCTCTCTCTCTCTCTCTCTCTCTCTCTCTCTCTCTCTCTTCTCTCCCTCTCTCCCTCCCTCCCTCCCTCCCTCCTCCCTCCCTCCCTCTCTCCTCTCTCTCTCTCTCTCTCTCTCTCTCTCTCTCTTCTCTTCATCTCGTCCCCCTCTTCAGCATCCTCCGTCAGAGGGAAAAGAGTTTTCCTGATGCTGCCTCTTCCTTCAAGGCATCAGACATGAGATGTGGATGTCTTGCCCACATCAAAGGAAAAGTTTCGAAAGGATTGGCCGATGTCCATGGAAATGCATCAGTGGAGAGGGATATTTGATGAAAATGATGTCGATGATGATGATGATGATGATGATAGAAATAATGGTGATGATATTAGACATGGTAGCAATAATGATAAGATTAATGATAAAACTATGAGGATAATGGAACAGCAGCAGCGACAATATTAATGATACTGTTGATAACAAAAACGATAATGCTTATGATGTAGTAATTATGATAACAAAGTGATAATAATGAGACTAATGATGAAAATATGACAGTGATAAAGATACTGATAACAATAGTAAAAATTACACTTAATATAACATTTATGATCATAATTGTCATGATAAAGATAATTATTATTACTACCATAACCATGATGATAATATTAATGATGATAATGATAATAATAGTAATAATAATAACAATGATACAAATAATAATAATAATAATAATAATAATAATAATAATAATAATAATAACAAAAGTAATGATAATGATAATGATAATAGTAGTAGTAGTAATAAAAATGTTGATAATGATAAATGAATAATAATAATGATAATAACCAGAAGGAGAAGAGAAAAAAGGAGAATTATAGTAAAAGGCGTAATAATGACGATAATAATGACAATGATAAAAATAATGATGATGGTGGTGATAGCCATAATGACAAGAATACTGATATTAACAATAACAATAATATAAAAATCAATGATAATGGTAATGGAATAGAATAAATAATAATTCTGACAACAAGTACAGCAACAAAGATAATCATAATCATAATCATAATAATAATAGCAATAATGATGATGGTGATGATCACGATAGTTATAATGATTTTAATAATAATAACAATTATAACAATGATAATAATAATGTCAATAATAATAATAACAATAAGAAAAATAATGATAACAATGATGATAACAGGAAAACAATAATAGTAACAATAATAATAATAATAATAGTAATAGTTATAATAATAATAATGATAAATCAACAATTAAAATAATGATGACAATGATCATTACATTATGATAAAATCATAATGAGAATAATACTAATGATGATAAATTAACAATTAAAATATTGATGGCAATGATCATTACAGAAATGATAAAATCATAACGAGAATAATACTAATGATGATAAATTAACAGTTAAAATATTGATGACAATGATCATTACAGCAATGATAAAATCATAATAAGAATAATACTAATGATGACAAATCAACAATTAAAATAATGATGACAATGATCATTACAGGAATTATAAAATCATAATGAGAATAATACTAATGATGATGATAATATCAATAGTTAGAATAATGATAATAATGACAATGATTATCATTATGATGATAATGAAAAGGATGAAAAATTATTATGATGTTAATAATAATAATTATCATTATAATAATGATGATAATGATGATGATGATAACAATAATACAATAATAATAATAATGATAATGAGGATAATAACAAATATTATGAAGATGATAGCGATAGTAATGATGATAATAATAATGAAAAATTATCTGAGTGGAGACAGAATCAAACTCTACAGGCTTTCCAGTATACCGGCCTGCATCTATTGTTCACGGGTACCTGATACCAATGTCATCAGCGCCAAAGGTGGTGTTTGGCAGAAGTACATTAGCAAGGAGCTTTTTCACCTGCGTCAACATCATAACAAAGGAGGTGTTAAGGTTTCTTTGTTATAAAGATCCTTCTCATACACCGTGTTCCTTGAGGCCCTGTGGATAACGCATTGCGTCTCTACCGTTCAGAAATATATTGCGCAGAGGACGCAACTAAACTCGTTAAAATGAAACTCAACCACAATAATATATATATATATATATATATATATATATATATATATATATATATATATATATATATATATATATATATAAGAATACACAAAAAATAGATAAATAAAAACATAAAACGTGTTTAGAATCTATCCAAATTTCTAGTCAGACAAAGCAAAAATAGATTTTGCTTCGCCTGGTCGGAATCTAAGAGGATTCGAAACGTCTCGAACTATTCTCTTCCTGTTGAGACTGTGCTTCATTTTGCTTGTGTTCAGTCACTGTGTTCTTTTTAGCCTCGCGATTTTCGTGGTTTGTTCTTTGAAGCCCTCTGTGGCCTTCTATTTGCCTCTTCTATGCTTAGTATTCTATGCGTCAGATCTCTTCCCTCTCTTGGATCAGGTTTGTTGCTTCAGAACAGACGAAGCAGTTCCGGCGATGCTTGTCTTTGTTCTGTCTAAACGTTTGTCTCTCCCTTCGCCCTCATCCGCGTTCTCGGGATCCCCAACAAGGGGTTTTAATAGCACGACGGAGAGGACTTCTCGCCGGAATCATCCCGTATTCATCACTGAGGACTTATTCAGCTCTTTCTTGCAATAAGGTTGCATCGCATCAGAGAAATCAGAATTTTTCTAGAATTCTCTATGTAGATTGTTTTCATTGTGGCATATTGTACTAATACGTATGTTCATTGCGAAATGGTGAAAATCAAAATGGCGGCCATATTGGAAAATGGATTCCGAGGGATGTGTATACAGATCGGAGTTCACCCTAAAAACTCCAGAGACTTACAACAGTGCATACTATCTTTAAATTTGCAAACCCATACCGATGAGATCTTGCAGACAGAGACAGAGATAGGAAGATTTCCATTCCCCACTCTTAACTCCTATACTCTCTCTCTCTCTCTCTCTATCTATCTATCTATCTATCTATCTATCTATCTATCTATCTGTCTGTCTGTCTGTCTGTCTGTCTGTCTGTCTATCTGTCTGTCTATCTATCTATCTATCTATCTATCTATCCATCTAGCTATCTATATCCATCTATCTATCCATCTAGCTATCTATATCCATCTATCTATCCATCTCCTTCCGTTCTTTTTCTCTCTTCGTCTCACTCTCTCGCTCTCACTATCTCTCTCTCTGTCCTCTCTCTCTATATCTATCTGTCCATCATTATTTTCCCACCTTGAACATCACGTTGAACAATACTGGAAACAACAACAGAGAATGGTCTATAAACAAATGAAATATTAAATTAAAAACTAAAGGTTTGTTTTTAATGTCACATTTTGTGATATATTTTCTGTACTTATTTCCCCCGTTGCATTCATTGCCTTTGCATGTGTGTGTGTGTGTGTGTGTGTGTGTGTGTGTGTGTGTGTGTGTGTGTGTGTGTGTGTGTGTGTGTGTGTGTGTGTGTGTGTGTGTGTGTCTATATTTCATTGTGAGATGAGCTCCTGTCTTTGTTCATTTTATTTTCACGTTCGTATGCCTATTTCATATCTCATTAAAGCGAAACCTCTGAAATGATAAAACGCGGAAACTGTAATTCAATATCAAGAGAACACATTCCGAGAGATAGAGGGAAACAGCGACTATAGGAGAGAGAAACAAGCACACACAAATAGAGAGACAGACAGACAGACAGACTGACTGACAGACAGGCAGACATACAGACAGCGATAGAGGAACAAAAAGCCAGAAAAATCGTATCCGTAATCATGAGTAATATCAAGGCCATGGCAGATCTATCTAAAGAGGAATAAATAAAACAAAATACACGACACCCTTATTATATATCGCCATGTCTAATCCAGTGCCACCATCAAGTACATGTAGGAAATAAACTAGTAAAATAATGTAATTTGAAACATGACCTCCAATTTTAAAGGCTTTCTAAATTGAGTATTAATTTGCTCTAGTTTTGGTTGTGACTCCTAATTCCTTTTAAAATTAATTTCTTTTATTTATATTTCTCTCTCAAACTCTTTTATTTACATACTTTGTAAGGTACTTATTGCAGCGCTGTTATGTGTTCTTTTCTTTCATGTCTTTTACTTTTTCCTTCTTTTTCAATGTGTCTGCCTCACTTCTCTTCTTTTTGCTTTCTTATCAATCTTGTTATCTGTTTGCCTATCTCTGTCTGTCTACCTAACAACCTATCTACTTTTCTATCCATCACTCCTTTGTATATCAGTCTACAAATGTATCAATCTGTCTGTCTATCTATTACCTTATATATATTCACCTATCTATCTATATGTTTCTCTCTTTACACACACACACACACACACACACACACACACACACACACACACACACACACACACACACACACACACACACACACACACACACACACACACACACACACACACACACACACACACACACACACACACACACACACACACACCACACACAACGCACACACACAACACACACACACACACAAGGGCAAGAAACGCCCATTAAAAGTAACATTCATGAATAAGCAAATAGTGACTGTTATAATAAAGAGAGCAAAAGTCCCGGCCACCCATGAAGGATATAAAAAATAAACCAGATGTAATATGCATCACTGAATCTAAATTGGATCCCTCCATAAACGATGTAACATTAGGACATTACAATAACATTAAGACTATAATATTTAGCGAAAAGATAGGGCAAATGGAAATGGAGGCGGGATAGCAATATTAACAAGGAAAGGAATTACTGCAAGCAAAGGAGTAAGACCCTATAGTGGAACTTGAAGGTAATTGAGGTAGAAACAAACGGGGTAAACATAAAAACCACAGTGTACATGCCAACTCATACCGGTGTGGTCACAAGAAAATTACCAAAAGCTAATTTAAGAGATACTGAAGAGCCTGGAAGAAGTGTTACAACTTTCGGAAGCCAATCCAAAAGAAATTCTTGTAACAGGGGATGTTAATAGCAAAACTGCCTGGGAAAGTTTCGGTCTCAGAGCGCAACCACAGTCGTGGAATGCTAAATTACTAGAAGTCATAAATGAGTATTGCCTTTCCCAGAATGTAACAGTTAATACAAGGGTAAGAGGACTAGATACACCGTTTATGCTTGACCTAATATTCTCAAAGCATAAAGATGATGTTAAGGATATCGAGTACTGTCCTTCTTTACGAAAAATTAACCATGTAGTAATTAAACTAAAATACTACTTCAAGAAAAGCTCATCGTAAGCAAGGAAAGAAATAAAAAGGACAATTGTAGGAGAGCCTTAAAGATTATTTTGATGGCATAAACTGGGAAACACTCCTGGGCGACGAGAACCTTGATGTACAATAGTAAAAAAAAATACGGTCTATAAAAAGGAGCATAAAAAAAATTACATCAAGATTCAAAACTGCAGCAAGAAATTGCCCAAGATGGCTCAATGATTAATCCAAGAAAAAGAGAGAAAACAAGCAGCTCCTTTGGAAAAAAAAATCAGAAGACATGGATCTCAGGCACCGTATGAAATATATAAAGTAGGAAGAAATGAGTATACCCAAACCATGAGGGAGGCAACATTAGACTCTGAAAGGATATAATCAATAAATGTACGTCAACCAAATCTCTTTAGATACGTAAATAGTAAAAAAAAAAAACAGAGATCAAATTAGCGTCTTCAAAGACAGTAACATTTATTCTAAGGAGGAAGAAAACCGTGAAATCCTAAATGAGAAATTTCAGTCAGTGTTTGTTCAGGACCCATACTCTGATATTTTCAAATACCCATAAAAACGTAAATGTGTGTGTGTGTGTGTGTGTGTATGTGTGTGTGTGTGTGTGTGTATGTATGTGTGTGTGTGTGTGTGTGTGTGTGTGTGTGTGTGTGTGTGTGTGTGTGTGTGTGTAACAATCCGCATAATTAAAGGTAACATTTTTACCGCGCCCCCCCCCCCTTATTAAAAGAAGTAAGACAATGAAAATTAACCGGTCATAGATAGATTACTCTTTTGGAAAATTAATACACAAATACTGTCCGATCTGTGATGGCATCCTGGGTTACAAAACGAGACATTTATTTATTTTCACTATCGTTCAGTGTTGATGTTAAATTCATTTTCAATCTTTTATCGGAGTTTTGATTTCCTATTCATGAGTATAAGGGGGAGAAATAGGGAGAAGGAGAGAGAGAGGGAGGAGGGAAAAAGAGAGAGACAGAAAAAAACAGACAAATAGATAGGAGGGAGAAAGAGAGAGGCAGATATCTAATTAGAGAGATGCACATAGACCAATGATAAGTGTAAGTAATGCTAATAATGAAAAGAAATTAATATTAATACAGCTATTTATAGCAATGACAAAGAAAAATAAGAATAAAAACAATAAAAATGATGATACAATGTTGATAACAATAATAATGGAGACGGTAATAAATGACAGTGATGATAATGATAATAATAATAATAATAATAATAATAATAAACAGAATGATAATAATCATATGGAAGACAATGATACTAATAACCACTATTATGATATTGATTATTATACGAATAAAGACAATGAAGAGAACAAGAGTAGTGCTGATAATGATAATAATGATAAAAAACAAAAATAATGATAGAGATAATAATAAATGATGATGATAAAAGCGGAGGAAGCGGTAATGATAATTATGATAATAGTAATAAGAATAATAATAGTAATAGAAGTGATACAAATACTAATAACAATAATAACAATGATAATGACATTATTAATAAAAGTAACAATGATAATGGTAATGAAAATGGTGATAATCATTACAATGTTTTTATTAACAACAATAGACATAATGATAATAGTAATGCTAGTAATAATGTTAATAATAGCTATTATTGTTATCATGAGTATTATCATTACTTCATTGTTATCTTTTTTATTATTATTATTATCATTATCATCATTATCATCATAATTATTATTGCTATTATGATTATTATTGTTATCATTATTGTTGATAATGATAATAGTAATGATATAATGATTCTAGTTATGAAGATAATAATAACAGTAATGGAAATAATGATGATAATGATAATGATAATAATAATAATAATAATAATAATAATAATAATAATAATAATAATAATAATAATAATAATAATAATAGTAACAGTAATGATAATAATGATGATAATAATGAAAGTGATAATGATGGCGATAACAATAATATTTGCAATGATTATTATAAAAATTACCATACTAGTATTCATAATAATAAAAACTATAATATTCATAATACCAATATTCATAATAACATTACCAATACAAATAATATTAACAACAGTATTAGCAACAAGAGGTGACGCAGCCCAGTGGTAGAGCGCTGGTAAAACAGACGCGAAACGAGTTAAGACTCCCGGAGAACAGGCAACAGGAAGAGAAGAGAGAACCGAGATAGACGAGGAGAAGGAGGACGACGAGTTCAATCGAGGAACTGCTGGGGGGGGGGGGGGGGAGGTGTGGAGACCGGCAGGGATGGCGGCGTGGGACCGCCTCCAGTATTCGTGACTGAGAGGGAAGCTGAACTGAAGTGAATGACAAAAAAAGACAACAACAACAAAATGACAAAAAACAACGACAACAACAACAACAACAACAACAACAACAACCAAATGACAAAAACAACAACAACAACAAAATGATGATAATTATGATTGTATTAGATATAGTAATAGTGATTATGATATTGATGATGATAATAATAAGTGATAATGGTGATAATGATAAAGATGATTAAGATAACTGTAATGATAATAGCATTACATTAAAATCACCTTTCTCAAGTACACAATCACTACCATACTTTAATGGAAGCTCGGCGAAGACACCTCTGGTAAAAGTTCTTAAAATTCTGCTCATAACTTCGTGTTGCATTTAGAACAGGGGTAACTCAAGCAATCATTTAAAAATTCTGTATCCGGATCATCACCAAAATTTAATGTCTTCAAAGTTAGTCTAAGACGCACCTCTGATAAGAAGTTCATAAAAGTCTATTCATAACTTTTTGAATTATCTTGCAAACCAACAAACATGCGGCAAACGAACAAACTAACTGACGCTACCAAAAACACAATAACAATAGATAATAATAATGACGACTATCATAAACATAACAATAATAATGATGATAATGATAATAATGATAATTACCATTATTACTATTATCATTAATTTAATTATCATCATCAATATTATAAACATCGTAATTGCTTTCTCTCAAAATAACAACAACAATAATAATAGTTATAATTATAGTGCAAGTAATCTAAATTAAAACATCGTCACGTTATTGAGAGAAGCTAAAATTTTAATAAAAAAAAAAACCGGTTAACAATATGTCAAGAAGGCATCTTTGTCCATCATTTCTGAGAGCTAATTACCTCCTATTCGTATCCTCTTGCACGTAAAAAAAAATAAAAAAAAAGCTTTTGGGAAATGCATTATGTTTTGATTTTCCTTTTTTTTCTTTTTTTCTTTTTCTTTTTTTTTCTTTTATATCTACTAACAGGAGCGCTTTGCAATGGCTCTTCCTTGAACACTTTAAGGCAATTATTAGGATAATGGGAAGGAGGGAGTACGTCTTGGGGGAGGGGTAAGAAGGTTAGGGTAGGTAGGGAGGGAGGGAGGAGGGGGTAAGGAGGTTGGGGTGGGGAGGGAGGGAGGGAGGAGGGGGTAAGGAGACGGGGTGGGGAGGGAGGGAGGAGGGGGGTAAGAAGGTTGGGGTAGGTAGGGAGGGAGGGAGGAGGGGGTAAGGAGGTTGGGGTGGGGAGGGAGGGAGGAAGGAGGGGTAAGGAGGTTGGGGAGGGAGGAGGTAAGGAGGTTGGGGTGGGGAGGGAGGAGGGAGGAGGGGGTAAGAGGTTGGGGTGGGAGGGAGGGAGGGAGGAGGGGGTAAGGAGGGGGTGGGGAGGGAGGGAGGGGGGAGGGGTAAGGGTTGGGGTGGGAGGAGGGAGGGAGGAGGGGGTAAGGAGGTTGGGGTAGGGAGGGAGGGAGGAGGGGGTAAGGAGGTTGGGGTGGGGAGGGAGGGAGGAGGAGGGGTAAGGAGAGGGAGGAGGGGGAGGGGGAAGGAGGTTGGGGGGGGAGGAGGGAGGAGGGGGAGGGGGGTAGAGGAGGTTTGGGGTGGGGAGGGAGGGAGAGGGGTAAGAAGGTAGGTAGGGAGGGAGGGAGAGGGTTTGGGGTGGGGGGGAGGGAGGAGGAGGAGGAGGAGGAGGAGTTGGGAGGAGGGAGGGAGGAGGGGTAAGGAGGTAGGGAGGGAGGAGGGGGTAAGGAGGTTGGGTGGGGAGGGGAGGGAGGAGGAGGGAAGGAGGTGGGGTGGGGAGGGAGGGAGGGAGAGGGGTAAGGAGGTTAAGGGGTGGG
>NW_020868588.1:50000-52500 GCF_003789085.1 Penaeus vannamei | reverse complement strand
GGCTTGGCCCTAGCCCAGTAAAAGAGACAAGTTGATTAACCTGACCGAGCCAGGAGCAGGCCATCCGTCTTGCAGGAATAACACATCAAAGAGGCGTGTTGTTAGTTGTTGGGTGTACTCATGCACATTGCTAAACCTCATGGATTCCCGTCTCCACAGCGCACAAGGGTGCCACACACGGCAAACACGTGGGTGAGTGAAACTCCCATGGGAAGAGGCTGGGGGACGCAATCCCACCTACAGGATAAGCATCTTTGGTAGGAACCATTTGGTCATCCCTCCACAGGGCGTCAGTAGGAGGGGAGGGGGCACCTCAACTGCATGAAGAGGGGCTACCCATAGACTGGCTTAACTGAAAGTGGGAGCTCAAGATCCTGCGCCACAGCACGGCAGTTTCTGCTGCGGGACCGATCTCGGTTCTGGATCCCAAAGCTTAAGTAGTTAGGAGCTGTGTTATTGTGACCGAAGGGAGCAGTCCAATAAGAAAGCCTTGAGGTTTTCCGTGTCAGTCAGTCAAGTCTTAGTCATGAGTCACGAGAGGCGCCTGCTGGACCTGATGTGACCCAACCTGGGAAGTATGCACAGCTGAAGGTTGTGGATCGTGCTTCCACAAGCACTCCCCCTCCATTGAGTGAGATAGGGGTATCACTCCGTGGGTCACCAGTGTGGCAAATGGATGGCATCTACCACTTGTCTGGTGGTTATCTCTTGGTTTCTGTTTGAGAATCCTTAGACTTAAATCAACCTTTTAGTCATTCATAGGATTGACGGAAATGTCTATCAAAGTTTCTGTAAGTGAAACCAATTAACACAGTGCTTGAAAAAAATAGATAAATACAGTTAATGTAAGCTACTACTAGCATTATCCCCGAATTAAGGCATCAGTAAGAACAACTATATCTTTTGGACATGAATAAAACATGGAAACCGTGGAACAGTAGTGTATAATTATAAATCAATCAGTGATTAATCTATATTATGCATCATCGTGCAGTTATAAAAAAATGAAGTAATTATACAGCTCTAATAAAATCGACATTAAAGGGATCTTACAAATGTACAGGAAATCCATGTGTTCGTGCAAAGTGTTCTGTTGATAGAATAATTTTAGAGAATCTCCTAAGATAATACACATAACTAGAAATGTTCTCCATATCCTCCAGTTCACTTACCTTAGTTCGAGTACAACTGAATGCAATATATCTAAAAAAAAAAAAAAAAAAAAAAAATAAAAAAATAAAAAAAAACTGACTTTGTACAAGGACACACTAAATCTAAATCTCTTATACAAAAGACTACGAATGATAACATTGCCCAAGATGGTCCTGTTTTCAATTTTTAATAACGACTGAACTTGAATTCCTCTTTACAGGTGAAGGCATCTTTAAGTCCCCTCTAAATTCAGCCAAGCACGACACTCAAATTGTAATTCGATTAAGGAAACACTAATATGTGCTAAAACTCAACGCAACAATCAAAGTCTGGTTCTGTTAAGGAATCCAACACACCACTCGGCACAAGACTCGAATTCTAATTATTGCTTAGGAAACACTAATATGTGCTAAAACTCAACGCAACAATCAAATTCTGGTTCTGTTAAGGAAGCTTACTAATATGTCTACTAAAATTCACAACTTACTGGGGCTACGCTTCACCTGTTGCTGTTTGTACCCCGTTCTCAAATTAATCACTCGTGAGCTGACCCTTGACATCATATGCAGCGGTATAGCTATTCCGCAAATTGCTGCTGCTTCTTGATAACATACCACTAATATGCAGGATCCTGTTAGTTAGAAAAGAACTGCTGCTTCAACCTCTTTTACCGTACCACACAGCCTAATCACCGTCCTATTACGGATACTTCATCTTGGCGAACAGCCGTGGCCCATCTCGCCAGCCTAAGCCAGTTGTCTCTGTCTTGTACTAATTTCAATATAAGTTTGTTTTAAAATCCCATATACATTATTCTTGATGTTTTATACCACTTTATTTTTTCTCCAAAGGGACTTAAACTACACAAGAAATTAGGTCGAGTTGCTAGTTTTTCCATTCCTGAGATTGGACGGAATATAGTCTTGGGCTTTCTCACATTACATTAAACGAGAGATCTTGCATACTGCGGGGCTTCCCTTATTCCGTGAACTCATATCTTTTCCTAATGATTTTCCATCTCTTGTTTTCTCCTATACGAAGATATAAAGTCTCTTCCTTTGTTATTATTCTGCTGAGTTTATTCCACTGTTGTATCTAACAGTACTCTACAAATGCTTTAGGTGTTTTGTTTTAACACCCACAGGTATACACGAAAATGTACACGCAGAAATACACACACACTAAACAGTTCAGACAAATAGTGCGCACACACACACTCAACTTGCATTGTAAAGTATCACAAACTAAACTTTCGTGATCACTTCCCTGTTTCTATTCCATACAGTACTCTCTCAATCGTATCCATGGCAACACATATAGAAAAGGTATGAATGAGAATTAATATATT
>NW_020868588.1:42500-47500 GCF_003789085.1 Penaeus vannamei | reverse complement strand
AGATTTTTTTTTTTTTACCAAAGGTGTCTCTTGGCCTAATTTAGATACCGTTTTGGTGGTGATTTGGATTCAAGGTCCAATTTCCCCTAAAGGCTTGGCAACATCATCATTATTGTTGTTATCATTGTCATTATCATTGTTACGATCATAATTATGAGAATAATGATTACTACAATATCATTGTTATCATTATTGTTATTGTTATTATTATTATTATTGTTGTTGTTGTTGTTTTGTTATCATAATTATCATTATTATTATTATCATTATTAATATCATTAATATCAATATTCCTATGATTATTATCATCATTACCAATATTACTATCATTATCTACATTTTCATCTTTTCTATTGTTACTTTCATTACTATTTTATTATAGTTATCATTATCATTTTTTTCGTTGTCGTTTTCACTACTGTTACTGTTCTTCTTATTAGCAGTATTATAACTATGATCATTTTCATTCTCATTATCACTATTATTATCATTATCATCTGTATCATTAAAACCATAATTGTTATTATTATCATCATCATCATCATCATCATCATCATCATCATCATCATCATCATCATCATAATCATCATCATCATCATCATCATCATCATCATCATCATCATCATCATCATCATCATCATCATCATCATCATCATAATCGTATTCGACCAAAAGCTAGTTTCAGGACAAGGAATCTCATTAAGGATAAAAAGTATTACCAAGTTCTTATCGTTCTTCTCGTTGTAACTAATCTGATAATTTCATGTACTTTGTTCCTGTACATTCGTGTCCCGAAGACTTGAACCTTCAGTTAGCGATCCTATTTCATCTGTAGTCCTGTAATTATAGTGAATTCGCATAGCTGTGGAGTTCGTATCATACGTATATTTTGTCTCTTTGTGCGGCTTTACATTCAGGCATACGGAGATATAGACAGATTAACATGCATTCTTTTATGTACGTATCGAGGACGTAGATACATACGCAAACACATACGTACAATAATATCCACACAAAAACGGACACACAAACACACTGGCACATCCACTCAAGTTTTCACCATGAATGTGTGATTTTTTTTTTTTTTTGTCATACTTGTGAACGATCTCAAGTTTTTTATCTTTTTTTTTCTTCTTTTTTAGGATAATATGTTACATCTCAGTGGTTATTGATTTCGGCGCGTATAAAGTGAGGGGAAAAAGAGAAAGATAAACTGACCGACAAACAGAGAGACAGGAAGAGGGGAGAGAGAGAAAGCGACAGAGAAAATCAGAGAGAAAGAGAGAGAAAAAAGAGAAATCGACAGAGGAAGAGAAGGAGAAAGACAGAGGAAAAGAATGACAAAGAAAATGTCGCTCCGTCTTCCCTCTCTCCCTCCATTACTCCGGTCCTCCTCCATGCTCCTCCTCCTCCTCATTCTTCCCGTTTTCCTCCTACTCCTCCTCCTCCTCCTTCTCCTTCTCCTTCTTCTCTTCCTTCTCGATTTTGTCTCTCTTGCTGACTTCTACCCTTTTTCTCTCCTCCTTAGCCGATCCTCCTTTCCTTTCTCCTTTCTTTTCTCTCTTCCTTTGCTTATCATTCTCTCTTTTTCTGTTTCTCCACTTTTGTCTCTTCCGTCCTTTTCCTTTCTTCTCTGTATTCCTTTATTCATAATCCTCTCCTTTCCTCTTTGCTTCTGTCCTTCTCTGCCTTCCTTTGCCTGTCAACTTCTTTCATCTTTGCTTCTTCCCTCCTTCTCTGTTTTCCCTTGCCTATTTGCCCTTTCTTTCCTCTTTATCCTTCTTTCTCACTTCTTTTCTTCTCTCTTCCTTAACCTATCATCCTCTCCTTTACTCTTCACCCCCCCCCCTTCTCTCTGTTTCTTCATTTACCTCTTTTTTCCTTTATCTTTCCTCCTCTTTCCTCTTTAGCCTCCTTAGTCTCTTCCCTTTTCTTTGTTTTCCTTCGCTTATCAACCTCTCCTTTCCTTTTTTTCTTCTTCTTCTTTCTTTCCTTCCTTCTTCTTCTTCCCCTTTCTTTCTTTCTTTCTTTTTTCTTTGTTTTTCTTCTTTTTTTATTTCTTCTCTTTTTTCTCTCTTCTTTCCTTTTTTTTCCTTTTTTATTTTCCCCCCTTCTTCCTCCCTTCCTTTCTTCTCTGTCATTCTTTACAAACACCGCTTCTTATTTTCTCTCCTGCGTCTCCCTCGAGAGATGTTGAACGGAATGAAACGCTGCTACAAAGAGAAGGAAAAAATGGGAAAACATGGATAGATAGATGGATAGATATATGGATAGATGGATAGATAGATCGGTGGGTAGGTGGGTAGGTGGGAAGTCAGTAGGTAGATAGGTTTATAGACAGATAGGTAGATGGATAGATAGATCGGTGGGTAGGTGGGAAGTCGGTAGGTAGATAGATCTATAGATAAATAGGTAGATATATAGATAGATGAGTAGATAAGTAAATAGATAGATAACAAACAGATAGATAGTTCGATTGATTGACTCATAATATAGTTCAGTAGAAAATACATAGACAAATCAGTAGATTTATATATACCTACATAAATAAATAGATAGATAGATAGACAGATAGATAGATAGATAGAGACCATAATATAACAACGCATCGAATGAATTAAGTGGAATTGCCAAAGATAATCCTCAGGGAATCACTTCCTTCTCTCCACAAACAGACGAACATCTGGCCTTGTATTACTAATGTTATCTTCGTGATAACTAATATCCTTATTTCATTGATGTCATTGCCTAACATCCTTATCACTGTAGGTGTGATGATAATTATGAATAAATTCTGCAAAGAAAAATGAAGAAGAAAAAATAAAAAGAGATTTATATGTGTATTTACATGTATATAGATATATTTATTTATTTGATAACAATTTGTTTATCTATCTATCTGATAGAAAGAGAGAGAGATAGAGTGAGAAAGAGAGAGGTAGAGACAGAGACAGAGACACAAACAGACAGAGAGAGAGAAAAAAGATAAACAGGCATACAGACAGATAGATAGACAAACAAATAGACAGACAGACTTATATTGATATCTAATATAACTTCACCACCACCATCATCACAGTCACCACACCTACCACCTGCACCATCACTGCCATTACCATAATCCAATGTGGATGCTCAACGAACCTAATCACCATAATTAAGCCTTCCCTAATCTACCCTAATCGTCCCTAATCTTCCCTAACATCTTAAGGTATTAGAACCAGATACTTCAATCGACATTTCTATCAAATGACAGTGGTGAACATTAAGGGTCAGAAGTGTTCAAATATCAAAGGGTTTTAGTGTCTCTCGATAGGGCGGGGGGGGGGGGGTGCTCGTAGCTCATGATTTTGAGGGGAGAATGAGAAAGGGAGGAAGGTGCGGGAGGGGGGGAGGCTCGTGACCTGAGGGGAGAAGGGGAGAGGGAGAAGGGGGAAGGGGAGGGGAAAAGAGGAGAGGGGAGGGGAGAAGGGAGATTGGAGGAGGTGAGAAGAGAAGAGGGGAGAGAAAAGGAGAGAAGGGAGAGGAGGAGAGAGAGAGAGAGTGAGAAAGAGAGAGGGAGAGGGGAGGAATGGAAAGGGGGACAGGGGGCTCGTGATCTGAGGGTAGAAAGGGAGAGGCAGGAGGGGAGAAAAGGGGAAGAGAGGGAGTTACACATAATTCGAAGAAAGACGGGGAAGAGGGGAGAGGACGGGCTAAGGGGATTAGCGATCTGAGGGGAGTAGGAGGGGATGGGGAGGGGAATAGAGTAGAGGACCGACACCTCATGCTCTGAGGGGAAAGGGGGAGAAAGGAGGAGGAGGAGAACTGGGAGAGAGACGACCGAGGGGTTTCAAGGGAAATTGCAGTCGCCTCTCTTAATCTGAGGAATAAGGGGGGGGAAGAGAGGGGAGCCGGAGGAGATAAGAAAGGAAATGGGGAAAGGGATAGGGGAAAGAAAGGAGAATAGGGAAGGGAGGGAACTGAAGCGAGAGAAAGGAGAAAAATGATAATGAAAGAAAGTAACGAAAAGTGGACAGGAGAAAGACGCAATAAAAAGGAGTCGGAGGAAATGAGAGAATGTGGGAGGGGGGGGGGGGAAGGAGAAAATAGGAGTAAGCTGGAAGGAAGAAAAAGGAAAGGAAAAAAGATTGAGGAAAAGGGAAATAGAAATCTAGACATTTCAACTCTTTATCACCTTTCTCTTGTCTATGATTTATCTTAATTTTTACATCCTAGTTCTCATCACATTTTTCCACTTCTCATGTTTTTTTTTTTTTTTTTTTTGCTTGTTTGCTTTTTTTCTTGTTTTTATTGCATTATTATCTTCATAATCATTGCCATTGATAACATTATCATCATTACTATCATCGGCGTTATTATTCTTATTCTGATAATTAATACTCTGATTGGCATTATTAATATCATTATTATCACTATAATTGATATCACTATCATTATCACTATCGCTATCATTATTATCATTAGCAGCCGTAATAATTGCAGTATCATTATCACCTAATATCGTTATTATTATCGTTATCGTAATTAATGTTGTTAAGACTATTATGATCATGATTGCCAACGCCATTATTCTAGTCACTATTGTCATTTCATTGTTGTTGATATCATTATTGTCATAATCGTTATTACTTTTAGGATTACCATTATTTCATAGCTACCATCAATTTTACTAATAGTAGTATTAGTAGTAGTAATAGTAATAATAATGATAACACTAACAATAGTGGTGATAATAATGATAACAATAAGAATGGTAATGATGGTGATGATGATGATAGTTATGGTAATGATATTAATAACAATAACGATTGTTATTAGAATAACAATAATAACGTTGATGTTAATGATAATAATGATAACAATGATAGTAATGATAATAATAACATTCATGATAATGATAATGATAATAATAATAACAACAACAACAACAACAATAATAATAATAATGGTAATGATAATGATAATGATAATAATAACAATAATAATAATAATAACAA
>NW_020868588.1:22500-32500 GCF_003789085.1 Penaeus vannamei | reverse complement strand
CGCGACAAGGTGAAGAGACGCAATGGGTGAAGGTGAGCGGCGAGTGACGAGACCAAGGGGAAGGGTGACGCGACAAGGTGAGAGACCAAGGGGAAGGGTGGAAGGCTGACGCGACCAAGGGTGAGAGACCAAGGGGGAAGGCTGAGCGACCAAGGGTGAGAGAAAGGGGAAGGGTGACGCGAAAAGGTGAGAGACCAAGGGGGAAGGGCTAACGCGACAAGGGTGAGAGACAAAGGGAGGAGTGACGCGACAGGGGGGAGACCAGGGGGAGGGGTGACGTGACCAAGGGTGAGAGACCAGGGGGAAGGTGACGCGACAAGGGGGAGAGACCAAGGGGGGAGGGTGACGCGACAAGGGTGAGAAGACAAAGGTGAGAGACGGGGGAAGGCTGACGCGACCAAGGGTGAAAGAGACAAGGGGGAAGGTGACGCAAGGGTGAGAGACCAAGGAGGGAAGGCTGACGCGACCAAGGGTGAGAAGGGGGAGAGGGTGACGCCGACCGAGGGGAGGGGTAGGCCGAACAGGGGTGAGAAAGAGGGGAAGGTGACGACAAGGGTGAGAGACCAAGGGAAGGGTGGCGACGCGAAGGGTGAGAGATCAAGGGGGGAAGGTGACGGAAAGGGAGGACCAAGGGGGAGGGGGTGAGGCGGCCAGGGTGAGAGACAAGGGGAAGGGTGACGACCAAGGGTGAGAGAGCAAGGGGAGGCTGACGCGACAAGGGTGAGAGACCAAGGGTGAGCGACCAAGGGTGACGCGACCAAGAGCCAGGGGGAAGGGTGACGCGAGGGTGAGACCAAGGGGAAGGCTGACGCGACCAAGGGTGAGAGACCAAGGGGGAGGGTGACGCGACAAGGGTGAGAGACCAAGGGGAGGGTTGACGCGACCAAGGGGAGAGACAAGGGGTGAAGGGGTGACGCGAGCAAGGGTGAGAGACAAGGGGGACAGGGTGACGCGACCAAAGGGTGAGAGACAAGGGGGAAGGTGTGAGGGACAAGGGTGAGAGACCAGGGGGAAGGGGTGAACGCGACAAGGGTGAGAGACAGGGGAAGGGCTGAACGCGACCAAGGTGGAGAGACAAGGGAGGTTGCCGACAGGTGAGAGACAAGGGGGAAGGGTGAGGACAATAAGGTGAGAGACAAGGGGGAAGGGTGACGCCGACAGGTGGAGACAAGGGGGAGGGTGACGCGCCAGGGTGAAGGAACAAGGGGAAGGCTGACGCGCCAAGGGTGAGAAGACAAGGGGAAGGCTGATGCGACAGGGGTGAGAGACGCAAGGGGAGGCTGAAGCGACTAAGGGGGAGAGACAGGGGAAGGCTGATGCGGCCGGGGTGAATGACAAGGGGGAAGGTTTGACTGCGACAAGGGTGAGAGACCGAAAGGGGAAGGCTGCGCGACGAAAGGGGAGAGACAAGGGGAATGGCCTGAGCGAAAGGGGAGAGACCAAGGGGGGAAGGCTGACGCGGCCGGAAGGTGAGAGGACAAGGGGGGCGACAGCCGACCAAGGGTGAGAGCAAAGGGAAGGCTGAACGCGACAGGGGGGAGACAGGGGAAGGCTGAGCGCCGAGGGTGAGAGACAAGGGGAAGGGTGACGCCCGACAAGGGTGAGAGACAAGGGGAAGCTGACGCCGACGGAGGTGAGAGCTGAAGGGGGAAGGGTGCGCGACAAGGGTGAGAGACGAGGGGGAAGGCTGAGAAAAAAAAACGGGCCGGGGAAAACAAAAGGGGGGTTTTTTTGGAAAAGGGGAGCCAAGGGGGGGGGGGGGGAAGGGTGAGCGCAGGGTGAGAGACCCGGGTGAAGGGTGAAGCGAACAAGGGGAGAGAAGCGAGGGGGAAGGTGACGCGACGAGGGGTGGAAGAGACAAGGGGGAAGGTGACAGCGACCAAGGGTGAGAGACAAGCGGGAAGGCTGAACGCAACAAGGGTGAGAGACCAGGGGAAGGCTGACGCGACGCAAGGGTGAGAGAAAGGGGGAAGGGTGAACTGCGGCGAGGGTAAGACGCAGGGGGAGGTTGGGCGGCCGAGGGTGAGGAGACAAGGGGGGAAGGGTGAGCGACGAAGGGTGAGAGACAAGGGGGAAGGCTGAGCGCCCAAGGTGAGAGACAAGGTAGGGAAGGGTGACGCGACAAGGGGGAGAAGACAAGGGGAAGGGGTGAGCCGACAAGGGTGATAGAACCAAGGGGGAAGGCTGCGCGGCCGAGGGTGAGAGACGCAGGGGGAAGGCCTGACGCGACAGGGTGAGAGACAGGGGGAAGGGTGAGCCGTACAAGGGTGAGAGACAAGGGTGAAGGTGAACGCGAAGGTGAGAGACCGGCAGGGTGAAGGGTGAGGCGACCGAAGGGTGAGAGCCAAGGGGGAAGGGTGAGCGACAAGGGTGAGAGACCAAGGGGAGGGGTGAGGCGACAGGGTGAGGACAAGGGGGAAGGCTGGAGCGACAAGGTGAGAGACCCAACTGGGAAGGCTGACGCACAAGGTGAGAGCGCAAGGGGGAAGGGTGGACGCGACCAGGGGGGAGGTGAGAGACCAAGGGGGAAGGCTGAAGCGACGCAAGGGTGAGAGAACGCAAGGGTGACGCGGCCGAGGGGTGACGGCGGCGCGAGGGTGAGAGACCAAGGGGGAAGGGTGACGCGGACGAAGGGTGGAGAGACAAGGGGGAAGGGTGACGCGACCGCAGTGTGAGAGACGAAGGGGGAAGGTTTGAGGCGGCGGGGTGAGAGACCAAGGGGGAAGGGTGACGCGACCAAGGGTGAGAGACCCAGGGGGAAGGGTGACGCGGCCGAGGGTGAGAGACCCAGGGGGAAGGGGAGAAGGGTGAAAGGCGACAAGGGTGAGCAAGGGGAGCGCGTGAGAGACAAGGGGGAAGGTGGACGCGCAGGGTGAGAGACCAAGGGGGAAGGGTGACGCGACCAAGGGTGAGAGACAAGGGGGAAAGGTGAGCGGCGAGGTGGAGGGGGAAGGTTGAGGCGCCGAGGGTGAGAGACAAGGGGGAAGGGTGAGCGACCAAGGGTGAGAGACCAAGGGGGAAGGGTGACCAAGCGACCAAGGGTGAGAGACAAGGGGAAGGTGACGCGACCAAGGTGAGAGACGAGGGGGAAGGCTGACGCGACAAGGGTGAGAGACCAAGGGGAAGGTGACGCGACCAAGGTGAGAGACCCAGGGGGAAGGCTGACGCGACCAAGGGTGAGAGACCCAGGGGGAAGGGTGACGCGACCAAGGGTGAGAGACAAGGGGAGGCTGAGGAAAGGGTGAGAGACAAAGGGGAAGGGTGACGCGGACCAAGGGTGAGAGACCAAAGGCTGACGAAGGCAAGGGTGAGCGCCAAGGGGGAAGGTGACGCGACCAAGGGTGAGAGACCCCGGAAGGGTGAGAGACCAGGGTGACGCGACAAGGGTGACGAGGTGAGAGACCAGGGTGAAGGGTGACGCGGCCGAGGGTGAGAGACCCAGGGTGAAGGGTGACGCGGCCGAGGGTGAAGGGTGAATCGCCCCCCCGAGCGTCCGTTGCCGGAGCAGGAAAAGGGGGAAATTCGCAGCCCAGAGATCAACCTCGTCGACACCTGTCTATCCGTCCATCCATCTATCCACGCCCAATCCTTTTACGCTCTCTCCCTTCTTTTATCGTCCTCTCTCCTTCCCCCTCCCTTTCTTCCTTCTCTGTTTTATGTTCTTTTCCTCTCGTTATTTTCCTCTCCTCTTCGTCCTCGCTCTCTCCCTTCTTTTATTGCCTTTGCCCCTTTTCTCTCTTTCACTATTCTCTCTGTTTAACGGTATTTCCCTCTCGTTATCTTCCTTTCCCCTTTCCCCTATTTTTCTATCCTTTCTGTGTTATGTTATTTCCCTCTCGTTATTTTCCTCTCCTCTTTCTACTCTCTTCCGATACAATCCTCTAATATGCTTTCTTTATTTGTTTATCTTTCTCTGCCCTTTCTCCTTTCTTCCTTCCCTCTTTCTCTACGTTCATTCACTTCCCTTTTCTTACTTCCATCTTCATTCTTCCGCCCTTTTTCATTTACGTTCTCTCTTATTTCCTATATCATCCTCTTCTCTTTTTTTCTTCTCCTTTTATTCCCTTTTTCCGTTTATTTCTCTGTTGTTTTGTCTCTTCCTCATTCTGTCTCTTGTCTATGTCCCATCTCTTCTTCTCTACTTTCTACGTTCTCGTCCTTGCTTTCTGTCTCTCTCTCTTCTTTATGTCCTATTCCTCCTTTCGTTTTATCTTCCACCACTTCTCCTCCTCCTTTTTTCGATCCCTTTTCTGCCTCTTCCACTCTCTCCCTTCCCATCCTGTTCTTTATGCTTCGTCTGTTTTCTCTTTTTCCTCTCTTCTCCTTACGCCCTCTTCCTTTTTTATCCTTTTTTATCTCTTCCTTTTCTCCTTTCCGTCATTCTCTTCTTTACAATAATCCTCAGTTCATTCCCTTTCTTTCTTTTCTGCTTTCGTTCTTTCTGTTCACCTCCTTCCTCTTTTCTTCGGATTCCCCCTTATCTCCTCTCTTTTCCCCTTTCCTCCCCTTCTTCTTCTCTCGTTTCCCTTCCTTCCTCGAAGAAATAAAAAGGATAAAGAGAAGGGGTGGGAAGGAGATGAAAGAAGAGGAAGAGGAAGAGGGAGAGAAGGAGGAGGAGGAGGAGGAGGAGGAGGAGGAGGAGGAGGAGGAGGAGGAGGAGGAGGAGAGGAGGAGGAGGAGGGAGGGGAGGAGAGGGAGGAGAGGAGGAGGTGGAGGAAGAGATGGAGGAAGGGTGGAAGTGGAGGAGGATTAGAATATGAAGAAGGAGGAGGAGGGGAGAAGGAGGAGGAGATGAGAAGGAGATAAAGTAGGAGGAGGAAGAAGATGAAGAAGAGGAGGGGAAGGAGGAAGAGGAGGAGGAGATGGAGGCGAAGAAGAAGGAAGAGGAGAAGGAGGAAGAGGAGAAGGAGGAGGAGGAGGGGGAGGAGATGAAGAAAGAAGAATCTGAATAGAAAGAGGAAGAGGAAGAAGAGTAGAAACAGGAGAAGGAGGAGAGGAGTGAATAAAGTCAAGGATACAAGCAATAAAGAAGAAACATAGGCACAGAAGATAGGAATAAATAAGAGAGAGATAAAGGCAGGAAACCACAGAAACGGAAAAGATTAATATGATACCATTAATTAATAACCTAGCAAAATAAAGATTAAAAAGCAAAGCATCTTACCAAGATATGTGAATAAGAATTAAAATGCCATAAAAATTAGAAGCACTCAGAGAGCGCATACCTCCGCCAAGGCAATAGGGTCACTGATGCAATGAAAATATTCACACTTGAAGAATTACATTGAAATCAACTTTTTCTCAAGTGCATCGATGGCGTCCGTTTTCCTCTGTTTCGCAATGCTAATGAATCATTCTAAAAATTCCTGGATCCGGACCACCACCAGAATTTAAAGCCTTCTAACTTGTGCTAAAACAGTAATAATAACAATAATAATGATAATAATAATAATAATGATAATAATAATAATGATAATAATGATAATAATAATAATAATAATAATAATAATAATAATAACATTAACAATGATAATAATGATAACAATAATAATAATGATAATGATAATATAATATAATGATGATGAATATATAATAATTATAATAATAATAATGATAATAATAATAATAATAATAATAATAACAACAATAATAATAATAATAACAAAAATAATAATAATGATAATGATAATAAAATAATAATAATAATAATAATAATAATAATAATAACATTAATAATGATAATAATGATAACAAAATAATAATAATAATATAATAAATAATGATAATAATATGATAATAATAATAATATAATAAATAAATAATAATAATAAAATAAATAATAATAATAATAATAATAATAATAATAATAATAATAATAATAATAACAATAATAATAATAATAATAATAACATTAATGCTACTAATAAATCTGTTCATAACTTTTTGAGGTATCCTGCTAACCGGTTAACCAACAAACTAACTGACGCTATCAAAAACATGACCTCATCAGCCGAAGTAATAAGAGACAAAAAGAAAAGAAATAAGCGAATGGGAAAAACAACAAGCAAAACACCTTAAAATATATCAAAGATAACAAATAAACAAAAAAAACAAAAGAAAAAGAAAGTAAAAAGAGGAAATTTAAAATACCACACGATCGCATAACATAAAAACAATGCAAACAAAGCAGATTCATAAATAAAAATGAAAAAATAAAAATTGAGCAAAAAGAAAATTAATAAAAGACACCAAAACAATCAGAAAAGGGAAGCAAAAGCCATGGTCGTTCGCGCGAACAATTATAACTCGTAAAAGCGGCAACTCGAACACGGCCGAAGAGAAGCCACGGCCTTGACTGACGCGACGAGGAGGGAAAAGGCGGGAAAATTTGTCCAGGTAGTTTGCTCCTTTCCTTTCCCTCCATTACCACCATTTGCCTATTCCCCCGTTCCTTCCTGTCTTCTGACCTCTCCTCGTTGCCTATGTTTTATCTTTGTCCCTCTTTTCTTTCTTTTTTTCTTCTTTCTTCCAGTTCTTTCATTTTCCATTATCATTTATATTTTTCCTCCATTACTCCATTTGCCTATTCCCCCTTTCCTTTCTTTCTGTCTTCTGACCTCTTCCTCAGTTGCCTTCATGTTTATTCTCTTGTCCTCCTGTTCTTTTCATTTTTCTTCTTTCTTTTTCCAGTTCTATTCATTTTCCATCCTCGTTACTCTCATTTATCCACTTCTCATTCATCTTCTCCCTTCTTTCATTTCTTTTTTCCCCTCTTTCTCTCTACTTCGTTAACAGTCTGTGACTTTCCCTTTGCGCTTTCCTTTCTCCCACCTCTTCATACTTCTTTTTCCTTCTATTGTCCCTTTCTTTAACGTCCTCTTTTTTCTTCATTTCCACTCTATCTCGCTACATTCCTTTCTTCTTCCTTTCTTTATTCTTTCCCCTCACTCTTTCTATTCTTCTTCAACCTACCTCATATCCTCATGATTCCTTCCTTCTCTCTTCTCATTCCTATCCATTAATCCTCTCTCGTTATTCCCTTTTCTTTCTTTAAATAACCCAGCCTCTCCCTTATCCTCCCTCTTCTCTTCTCTTTCTCTCCATCCCCTCCATAGCACCTTGTTCTTAACCCTTCCTTCTCCTCTCCTCTTCTCTACCTTCCACTCTCTTGTCTTCTTCTCGCTCTCCGTCTCTCACTCATTCGCGCTCTCATAATCTTCCCTTTGCCCCCCCCCTTGTCCCCTTCTTTCTTCTCTTCATTCTGGTTACTTCCTTTCCTTTCATCTCTCTCTCCCATGCTTTCTTTCTTTTTTTTTCTCTACTTTCCCCCCCTTTTCCTCCCTTCTCTCTTTCTTTCTTCTCTCTCTCTCTCTCTCTCTCTCTTCTCTCCTTCTCACCCCTCTTTCTCTTTCCTTTTTCTTTTTCCTTCCCTCTTCCTCTCTCTCTCTCTCTCACCTCTTCTCAACTCCTCTCTCTCCCCCCTTCTCCTCTTCTCTTCATCCGCCTCTTCTCCTCTCTCTCTTCTCCTCTCTCTCCTTCCCTCACTCACGTTGCGTCCCCGTCAGCGTAGAGGTTGCAATGACGTTTTCGTCGATATGCAACATTTCGTTTGCATACCCCGCTGACACCGGCCGCTTCGTTCGAAAGGTCAGGCAGGTGGCGTGTCGAAAATAAAAGCGAGAGGATAAGATTAAAAATGGAAAATGAGCCTAGAATAAGGGGCGAAAGTATTGAAAAGTGGGGGATGTGAATGGGGGATAAAATCGGGGGGAGGAGAGAGAAGAGAAAGAGATTTTTTTAGAGAGAGAAAGAGAGAGAAGGATATAGAAGGAGCGGGAGAAGAGGAGGAAGTGTAGGGGAAAGGGAGGGGAATGAAGGAAAGAGGAGTGGGAGAGAAAGCAACTAAAGACAAAAGGGAAGTGACTGAACAAAAAGGAAAAGAAAGGAAAAAAAGAAAAGAATAAGGGCATAATACGAATAATAAAGGAAAACAACAGAAGGAAAACCGAAAAAAAGAACGAAACAGGATTTTAAAAAACAAGCAAAAAAAAAAAAAAGATAAACAATAACTAAATTAAGAAAAGAAACCAAAATAAAAACAAAACAAAAAAGCCAGGCTATAGGGAAATCCAAACGGCAAAGCGGGCACGAGATCCGGGACTCCTGCAGAAAGTTGATGACTTGGAAGATTCCTTGAGAGGAGGGTTGCATGCGGGCTCGGAGGCGCAAGGAGCCAGCTGGACAAAGAAACGCGGAAGAAACAAAAGAAAAAAATCTAAGAAATAAGGAAATTAGAACATAATAAAACAAAATAATGAACAAAAGGATTAAAGATCTATACGTAAAAAAGATAAGGTGGATTAAAAGGGAAAATCATGTTTGAAAAGGATGAATGTATATTAATACCTTTATTGTATCAGAACTTATTAAGATCAAATGAAAAGAATTCGTGGATTTTAATTCAAACTAGAATACACACACACAAAGATAAATAAATAAAAAACAAACAAATATATAAAAACACAAAAAAATCATAGTTTCCGGAGCTCAAACAAGATGAATCAATGCAGAAAGAAAAACTAACAAACTTGTTAATGAACTTCATGCCACTAATTACTGCAGTCAACTAAGATCAAAAGGACAAAGACTAACTAATTATCTGATCGTCTGTAAATCAATTACTTACTAAAATGAGATCCATGAAAACTAAAAACATTAGATTATCAACGGAAGCCAATGAAAATCTAATAAACTGCTCTAATTTAGTCTGGGAAAACGGAAATGGGTAACTTTTGGATAATTAAACTGCTTTAATTTAGTCTGTTGAAATGGGTAACTTTTGGATAAAAAACTGCTTTAATTTAGTCTGTGAATAACTTTTGGATAATTAAAGTCTAATATAAAGATAAAAATTGTTCCTGAGAAGATTTTTCGCTCTCTCTTTTGATTTCTTAAGATTTTTTTTTCTTTTCTTTTTATTTTTTTTATTTTTTTTTTTTACTTATTCACATGTAATCTATATTCACACACACACGACAAACAGATAGACAAAGAAGGAGACAAAAAAAGAAAGAAAGTCAAAGGGAGAAAGGCAGAGAGAGATACAGAGCAAGAAAGAAAAAAAGAAGAGAGAGAAACAAATAGAGAGGCAGAGAGAAGAGAACAAATAGACAGAAAGAAAGAAAGCGAGAGGGAGAGAAACGAATAGAGACAGAAAAGAAAAAGTGAAAGAAAAAAACGAAAGTAAGAGAGACAGGGAGAAAATCAGAGAGAGATACAGAGATAGAAAGAGAGCAAAAGACAGAGAATTTTGATTCCCCCTCCAACTGCTTGCCTTGTTTAGAGAAGCGAGATCCCAAATATTGACATATGATCATAAATCTCCAGAGTGAGCAGTGAAGCTTCCTTGCCTCCATGAAGAAAAACAAAATAAGAAAATAGAAATGGGCTGTTTCAATAAAGCTCAAAATTGCAATAACACGAACGTGGCAATATCATTTAGGGTGAAAATCATAAATGTGATAGCAATGATGATGTTGATTATCTATACCAAGACAATGGTAATGATAATAATAGTCAGGATACAGATAATAACGATAATATCAGTAATGATGACAATAATAATACAATTAATAGTAGCAGTAATAAAAATGATAATGATAATAATAATGATGATAATGATAATGATAATAATAATGATGATAATGATAATGATAATAATAATGATAATGATAATAAATGATAATGATAATGATAATAATAAATGATAAATATGATAATGATAATGATAATAATAATGATGATAATGATAATGATGATATCTAATACTATTATTATTACTGTTATGAAAGTAATAACGATGATGATTATCATAATAACAATATTGATAATAATGATGATATCAATAGCAACAACAGTAACAATACTACTAACACTGCTAATGATGATCATGATGATAGTAATGATAATGAGAATATTGATATTAGAAATATAATAACAA
>NW_020868587.1:2500-13799 GCF_003789085.1 Penaeus vannamei | reverse complement strand
ATGGGATGCCCTTAAATTAATCCAAAAGGTATGACCTTAAATTGCATCAACCCTTTGCTCGTCTGGAATGCTGTGATCGGCTTACTCTGTTCATCTATGGGAATTTGCCAATATCCGCAGGAAAGATCGATTTTTGTGAAATATTTACTTTTACTAATACGAGTCATTATCAAGTCCTGATCTGGCATGGGTTCCGAATCTAATACCGTCAACTTATTTATTTTGCGACTGTCTAAACAAACGCGATCACTCCCATCCTTTTTCTTTACTGCAATTAGCGGGTTCGAGTAAGGCGACGTTGAAGGCTCTATTATGTCTAACTCACGCATCCGATCTACCTCTTCGTCGATATTTTGTTGCAGTGCATAAGGAATAGGATATTGTTTACTATTTACTGGCTTATCACTGGTTAGATTAATTGTGTGCGCAATGACATCCGTTCTCCCCGGAACATCTGTGAAAACCGCGCTAAACTCCGACAATACGTCCGCCACCTCGCGCTTCTGATCCGCGCTCTGTTCCTCATTTACTCTTAAGTTACTCACGTCTTCTTCCTGTACATAGCTTGGGACGGTAATTACTTCGCCACCCTCATCGTGGTCTTCGCAAACTACAGCCACACAAGCAAGGACTGAATCATCTTGTTCATCCTCTCGTTCACTACTCTCATCGTTACTCTTACCGCTGATCACGTCACACATTTCATCAACATCGCATGTTGTATTACCGCGTTCCACATCTTTACTAAGCTTACCGTCGCCTACTCTGACGAACCGCTCGTGATAGCGCTTGATCATATTGATGTGGTACTTACGTTCTGTACCATTTACATCTAGCACGTAGTTGTATCTGTTGGCCTTCTTAACGACCTCGAATGGTCCTTGCCACTGCAAAAGGAGTTTGTTACGACTTGTGGGAAGTAGGAGTAGCACTTTATCTCCGACGTTCACCTCCCTTTCGCGCGCACGATTGTCATAATAGTACTGGTAACTGTCGCCAGCTTTCTGCAATTCCTCTTGCGCTAATTTACACGTCTCTTGCAACCTTTCCCTTAGATTAATCACGTACTCGTATGTGGTCCGCGTGTCGTCCTCAATTGCCTCTCGATCGCCCTCCCACAGTTCACGCAACAAGGCGAGTGGCCCATGCACTGAATGACCATACACAAGTTCAAACGGTGAAAATTTCGTGCTTGCTTGCGGAACTTCGCGATACGCAAATAGAAGCGGATTTAAATCGTGGCCACATTTTCGGTTGCTCTTGACACATACGCTTCAGCATCTTTTTTAAGACGCCATTAAACCTTTCAACCAGACCATTACTCATCGCATGGTACGGCGTGGTTGTTAGACTCTTAATAGATAGCAGACGATTAAATTCCCTCATCATTTCCGATGTAAACTACCCTGTCCGACATCACTTCTTTCGGAATTCCGACGCGACTGAAAACTGATAGTAAAGCTTCTGCAACTGTGCACGTGTCGATGCTTTTCAAAGCGATCGCTTCCGGGTATCGCGTCGCGTAATCAAAGATCGTAAGAATATACCGCGATCCATCACTCGCCCGAGGTTCTATTGGACCCACTATATCCACGGCGACTCGTTGAAAAGGCTCCTGAATTAGCGGTACTCTCCCCATCTTGACCCGACTGACACGCCCTTTGTCGACCGTGCGTTGACACACGTCACAAGACCTGCAATACCGTGCTATTTCTACGCACATTCCCGGCCAGAAAAAGTTACTTTGTATTCGTGCTGTGGTCTTCTTTATCCCGAGATGCCCTCCCATGAGAGAGTCGTGGGCTAACCCGATCACCGCGTCGCGAAACGTCTCAGGCACCACCAACTGCTCAGTCACCTGCTGCGCCTTTTGTACGCGCCGATATAACGCGTCGCGCTTCACCACAAACTATGTGATTCGCCCTCGTACTTACCACTGAATACTTTCTTTGACTCTGCATGCTCGCGAGTTTTATTAAGCATTTTATCTTCCCTTTGCAACTTAGCAATGTCTTTGTTTTTAATGTGTTTTAATACATCCCTTACTTTAAGCTTTGAATGACCTCGTTCACACTTTTCCTCCTCTCTCTTCTGCAATCTCGTCGTGACCGCACTCACCTGCACACTCATTCCTCCATCACTCTTTCTTCACGTTCTAACTCGAACGTTTCACGTTCTTTACTTTGTTCATCTCTTATGAATTCTTGCAAATGTTCTCCCGTTAACCCGAGATCTTTTCCGAACTTCATTAATTCATTTAGCGAAGTCATGATTTTAAAATTGATCTAAGTTATTAATAATTTAACTATGAACCCAATACTTCACCAATCAAACATATATACATATATTAGAACGATCCCTGTTCGGGCGCCAATTTGTAAGGATATTTTTCTTAGGTGTTATAGAAGGTTGATATCCTTGATTCAGACCGTTCTCTATATACACAGGAATATATGTATTTATGAGTGATTGGGCAGATTGGGGTTCAGTAAACAAATTAAGTACCTTTAACCATTTATTCTTTTAAATGTGCAAAAATAGAAACAAAACAATACAATGCAATAAAATAAAAGTCACCTCACAGTCACTTCCCCGCACGTCACTTTCACCTATTCTTATTTTCTTTACCTTTTTCTATTTTTCTAAACGTTCCAATAATCTCGTGGTTCGGTGGTTCTCGTTCTGCAATCGGCCACGAAGTTGCAGGACTGAAGTTCTCTAGTGTCTCTGGTCATACACACCGCCTTTTAGGGAAGGTTTTTAATACACTTAATACAAGTCCAACATTTAAATATATTACTTTCTTACAAGTTATAATGTGCCAAGTTCACATTATACCCTAACCTCAACTTTCAAAACACAACAAATAATATGCACAAATTTCTTTGAAGAACAAATAACTAAATATTAACCTTTTAGGGGTAGTCTATTGATGAGCAGGATATTTTGCTGCTATGGTCTGACCTCAAGCGCCACCGGTTCAGCTATTCCTCGCATACTTTCGCACAAGCACCCCATCACCCTCTACGCGTGCTTTTTACTCTCACGCACATGTACATACACTCCTTAACAATCTCATACAGGTAGTCAATGCTTAAGCTGTGGTTGTGTGCTTGACAATCTTAGAGCTTTTACTCAATTCCAGTCAGGGCATAAATTGCCCTTATTTACCACCACTAAAGTTCTGGTTCTGACCAAGATTAGATGCATTAATCTTTCTCGGGTCTCCTAAACACCACATTGCTGGTTGCTCTGATATCCCGCAACCCTTGAAAGACTGTAAAAAGGCTAGTCAAATCGGAGAATATTAAGCTGATATTAAAAGAACAGATCAATTTGCTATACCTGGGTTCCTGCTCCCAGCAGGCGGATGCTCAAATCGAAGGGAAGAAGAATTCTATGATCTTGCTTTTTTCTTCCAAACACGTCCACACAGACGCTCAGCCTACGCTATCTCCCTTTTCACATCTACACACTTACACATCCAACATTCAGTACACGCATCCTGTACTTTCCTTCCACCTTTCTCTGATACAACGCTTACACCCACTTACACAACACACACGGTTCCCGAACCTACTAATCAGGTGGTGGCAGCATGCCGTAGGCCTGGAACCTTACATCGGTTCATTGCAGACGAATCTTTTCCCTTTAGTAAAAACTCCATATTCTCGGTTGAGCCTGGACTCAACCTGACAACTTAAGTCTACTGGGTCTACGCCCCGCTACAACTGTCTTTTTGGTAGGCAGCGGTAGGAGAGAACAGTTATTCTTTTTATAAAGTCCCTGGTCAAGACTTTGTGCGTCTATCTCAAGCTAAGTAACGGGTTGCAGAGCCAGTGTTGGGACGCAAAAATGCCTCGCACACACATTACCGTCCAAGGAGAACCCACTAATGGGTCTTCGGGATCGTCTACTAACATCCTTTTTGAGGGCCCCAAGTTTCATCGAGATAACTCTTTGACTTTGGGGCAAAGGCTCGAGCCCCATGACCACCTCTTGCTCTTGATGTATGGGGAGCTGGTGGACAAATTTGAACGGCTGAATTCTCGGTTCAGTATCCTGAAAGGGCAGTACGCCAATATCGTGCGATTACTGGAGCCCAGGGCATCTGAACCGCACACTCGTTCACCAGCTGCAGCCTCTGCATCGCAGGTAGAAGCGGGGGTGCATGCGGTCACGACTGACCACTCGTCTTACCGAGCGCCCGTCAACCCGCGTCCCTTAGATCAGGGTATAACTCTGTGTGACCCAATTCTGCCTTACCGGGCAGAGGTCCCAGTTAGCCAGCCTCTTCGGAGGAATCAGGAATTGGAAACATGGTTGCGGCACGTTGAGCAAGCCCATCCTTATGGGACAGCCCGTGGTAGCTGTAGGGGGACGGCGGATATAGTCGTTAACTCCCCAGTTTTTGAAGGGATTGGGACCTGGGACGAGTTTAAGGAAACCCTTCGACAACGTCTCCGGGGGACGTGCTCGTCGATGGAGTACCTACGGCATTTGGGATCGTACGTACTCGGCGACACTTCCCCTAGGGACTTCTATCTCGTGGTCGAGATCGTAGTATACCAAGGCATGCGCAACTATCCTGGTGAACTTGGGACAGTTGAACCTCTGATGAGGAGGACTTTTCTCCAGGGACTCCTGCTCTGGCTGCGGGAAAAGCTCCTGTTGATAGAGGTGGTCGAAGCAGCCCAAAAAGTCTGGCATCATCGGCACTATGCCGGGCGGGTAGAGAAACTATTGGTCAGTTTCTCGAGTGAGGCAGGGTCTAAACCTTGCTCTTCTACTCCTCGCGAGAGTCGATCTCCGGCAGCTTCCCCTCCGGTTGATCCCCTAGCAGAGTTACCCGTACGCACTCGAGAACCTCGACGCTGGTGTCCCTGCCATCAGGTGATTATGCATGACGCCTCCGAGTGACGTGCGATGCGAGAGGGTAATCAGTGCACCCGGTGTGGCCGCTGAGGGCATGTGGCTGGGCGGTGTTTTTTTCGGGCAGAACAACGTAGGGCACCGCCCGACAGAACACAACCGCAACCACAACGAGGCACTGCCAGGGACAATGATGATGCGGGCGCCAAGGGGAGCGACAGTTCCACAGAACCGGAGCTTCCCGAGGCACAGATTTAGGCGGGGCGGCCGCTGTTGAATTGTGTGGTTGCTGGGACTAAGGTCTTGGCCTTTCTTGACTCGGGAAGTGAGGCAACGGTGGTGAAGGAGTTTTGTTTCAGGAGGATTTCCAACACCCCGCTCTCACCGCACCCACGCGGCCTTAGGGGGGCATCTGGGGCCGCGTTGGACATCAAGGCAGGGCAACCCGTGAGTTTAAGTTTCCCGAGCCTGTAAGTGCCGCACTCGGTGTTCGTGGTGGACTACGACACTAGGTTTCCAGCAGAGGTGCTGATAGGCGTGGACCTGCTGCAGAGGTTCAATTTTAAGTTGAACCTCTCCCCTGTTTCAGGGGCCAGCTCTGCTAGCTTTAATGGAGTCCGACTCGGGGTTTCGTTCTCGGTGCCGGGTTCCTCGGCATCCAGACATACACGAGCCGGAGCCGTGCTCCGTTGCTGTAGTACGAGCGGCGGAGACCGGGAAGGTGCGATGTGAGTCACCTGTCCCCCTCGGGCGGGGGATGTGTGATGCCTCGTGAACGGCTTGAAGGGTGGACTGGCTTGTGTGAGAGCGACACAGCCAAGGTCCTGGTACCTCGCTCGTTGGTAGACCTCTCCCAACCGGAGGTTGACGTTTGGCTCGTCAACGATCAGATAGTTCCGGTTGAGATCGAGCAAGGATTCGTCCTCTGCTATGCGGCGATCGTGGAGGTTTCACTTGATCGTCTCGAATTCTATGCGGAATCCATGGACCAAGATTCCGGCGTCAACCCGGAAGATGTGGGCTCATCCTCCGGGGGAGCTTTAGACATGGCTTCTTCGACTCCCATCGATGATGGAAGCGAACCGGATAGTCTGATGGCGGACTTGGAGGACCGGTTTGATTTTGTACACGGACTCAATGATTTTGGCTATAACACGGACGAGTTTGAGGTTTTCCCGGTATGTTCTTTCGAGAACGAGGAACTCCCCTCATCAGCAGGGGCAGTTGGTGTTCCCCAGGTGGATCTTGCTCACCTGTCGTCAGTCCAACGTGAACAGCTTGTCCAGGTACTTGATCGTTACCCGGATCTGTTCAACGAAGGGCTGCCTCCAGGTGTGGTGCCACACATGAAGCATAAAATCAAAACCACGGACGACCAACCCGTCCGTGTGAAACAGTGGCGCCTCCCCGTTAGTATGCGGCAGTACATCCATGCGGAGTGTGACAAGATGCTTGCAGACGGCGTGGTCAAGCTTTCTTGCGCACCATGGCTCTCTCCCGTTGTGCTAGTGAAAAAGAACGATGATTCGACACGCTTTTGCGTTGACTACCGTGCTTTGAACGCGAAAACAGTTTTAGATGTGTATCCCATACCCAGGATGGACGCTGCCATTGATCAGCTGGCGAGTAAATCTTGGTTTAGTGTCCTCGACGCTAAAAGCGCATACTGGACCTTTGAGGTGGATGAGAGGGACCGAGAAAAGACAGCTTTCTTGGACGGCGCCCGTCTGTTTCAGTTTCCGCGTATGCCCTTTGGATTGACGACGGCCCCGTCAACTTTTCAGAGGGCTATCGCCGCCGTTCTCAACCCGGTGTTGGGCCACCACGCGTTGGCATATCTTGACGTCGTAATATACAGTGCAGGGTTTAAGCAGCACCTATCTCACCTCGATGCCGTGTTGTAGTTGCTCGCTGGAGCAGGGTTCAGGCTTAACCTTTCAAAGTGTCACTTCGCGACCGACACTTTTCGTTTTCTTGGCCACTTGATTACACCGGATAGTGTTTTGCCTGACCCTGACAAGCTTACAATGATACGAGCTATAAAGACACCATGTAACCAACGGCACATTCGCCAGTTCTTGGGGGTAACTGGCTTTTCTCGCAGGCACGTGCCCAATTACGCAAGGGTCGCATCTCCTTTGACTCGGCTCCTGAAAAAAGATACAAAATTTTCATGGGGCAAACTTCAGCAGGAGGCTTTTGAACGGCTTAAGCAGGCGCTTGCCACCGCGCCTTGCTTGATTTAACCAAATTTTGAGAAACCCTTTGAGCTTTACACCGATGCTTCGGGCACGGTGATCGATGCTTGCCTTATGCAGCTGGATAAGGTTGGGGAACTCCGCCCTGTTGCATATTTTTCTCGGAAGCTTAGGGATGCCGAGACCAGGTACCCGACCATCGATCTAGAAGCCCTCGCTGTTGTCGAGAGCATTTGGCATTATCACCCTTACCTTTATGGGAGACGATTCCGTATCTTTACAGATCACAGGCCATTGGTATCAGTCTTCCGCAAGCCAACTGCCTCGTGACGCAATGGCTCCCGAACTGACATATTACGACTTGGAGCTTCTTTATAAGCCGGGTCGAGTCCACCACGTCCCTGACTTGCTCAGTCGTCAGATCGCAGCCATTACTGACCTTGATAGCCCCTTGCTGCAACCAGACTTGGTGGAACGTCATCAGAGAGACAATCCCCTCTGGCAACAGCTCATAGAGTATCTGGAGGAGGGCCGCCTTCCGCCGAGGCGTATCCCTCTTCCACTAGACCAATTCGAACTTCGGGACCGAGTCTTATATCATGTTAAGTCCGATAATGAAAGAGCTCTGCTTCAGCTCGTGATCCCAAGGTCGCTGCGCGGCGCCGCTTTGGATGCGCTCCATGCCGTACCGTCCGCCGGACATCAGGGCGTCCACAGGACGTATCAGCAACTAAGGGATCATTTTTACTTTCCCGGGATGTTGGCCGCATCCCGGAGATATGTCGCTTTATGCACGGCATGTCAACGGAGGAAAGGGGCGATCGCCCGAACCCCGCTGCAGTCCATGCCGGACGTCGCGGAGCCCTTCGATCGGGTCTCCGTGGATATCCTCACTCTTACCCCTTCGGCGCGTGGAAACAAGTACGTCCTTGTGCTGACTGACCGTCTTACCCGGTTTGTCGAGCTGTTCCCGTTGGCATCGAAGGACGCCCAAACCGTAGCAGACGTGTTTCTTGCGGAATTCGTTACTCGGTACGGTCCCCCGCGGACCCTGTTATCAGATAACGGCCTTGAATTTCGCAATCGTCTCCTTTCTGACATCTGTCATCACCTCCAGGTGAAGTCGCTCTTCACCCAGGTCTGTAGCATCGTTAAAACTAAACTCATCTCACTATTGCATGCCACCCACAGGCTAATGGGATGGTGGAGAGGTCTAACAAGGTTGCCAAAGAGGCATTAGCGACTTTAACGGAGCGGCATCCATTAGAGTGGCATCAGTATGTTCCTCAGGTTCGTTTGGCATTGAACAGTGCTTTCCATCGCTCTGTAGGTGATCAACCACTTTATCTTCTTATGGGTCATCATGGCCATTTCCCTGTAGGTCTCTCCAACGGCGTGACCTTTGCAACAGATGCTGTAAAGAAATTTCATGATGCTTTGCAGGAAGCACGGTATATTGCAGTCGAGACTTCGCGTCGACCTCGGGAGACTTAGGCTAGGAATTATAATAAACGAGGCAGAAAAGCTCCTCAGATGGACGTGGGTTCACTGGTGCTTTATGGGAACTCTCGTAGACTTACTGGTCCTCTTAGAACTTTGGGTTCACGCTGGGATGGGCCAGCTCGCATAATGAAACGTGTTGGGCCTGTGACGTATAGTACCCAAGAAGTAGAGCCACCATACAAAGAACGCAGGTTACATGCTAATCAAATAAAACCTTTCGGAACACCTGATGAGCTAGCATTCATGAACCCACCCGGCCTACAGTCTGACCCATCTGTTAATTTACAGCAGCTAAACCGTGAGGAGGATGCTGATGTAGAACCTCGGGAGGTACTGCTCCTATCCTCAGTACATCCTAGCTAAGATAAAGTACATTTTAGACTCAATACATGTTTGTATATGTTTAATTGTTTGTATACTTTTATTTACATTTGTTTGCAATTTCTTATTCACTTTTAAGTTTTGATGTGTTCATTTTTGATTTTGCCATGTCTTGTATACTTTTAATTTTGTCAAATCAGTCTTATTTTATTACGTTTTACATAACTTTTACCTTTTAAGTTGTGTACCTTTTATTTAGTGTTGTCTTTTAGTTTGTAAGGCCTTAGTTTTAAGTTTAATTTAATTTTTAATTTTAATTTAATTTGTAAGTTTTTTTCATTGTTGTGTTTCTGATTTTTGTTTCTGATCGGTTTTATGTTTAGTTCTAACTTATCATTTTACCGATTTTATGTTCCTTTTATGTTTCGTTACTTTTAGTTTATTATGTTATAATTACTGCCTTTTAATATCCACAGGTCCTGCCGCTGCGGGGGAGCCGATGACAGCAGCCCCAGCATGTATTTTGGATGTTCTGTGACTGTCTTCCACAGATTATCAGGTCACAGGTCTCCCATTCCCGCCGGGTAGGAGATGAGACACATTGCAGCAGACGAGAACGAGGTAGACGAAGCGAACGAGAAAACCGGTGCTAAGGAGAGGAACCTCGGCTGTTGCTGCAAAATGTCCCGGAGTTGGGAGTGTGAATGGTCGGCTCGTCGCTGTTATTCCCGATGATGGCCCCGTAATCTCTGCGCCAGATTGTCACGGATATGGGCGGGCCCGGAGCGGAACCTAAGGATAAAATCCAAGATTCGAGGCGAGTATAGGCGACGCCCCGACATTCACTCCCGGGCCATGGGAGAGGTTGTAGTGATCAGTTTTACATCCGAAAATACACGCATGAACAATTGTGGCCATAGACTCGGTGAACGGCAGAAAGTGCGACAACAAACCCGCGTAAAGCACTTGACCCAGGAGCAGACGAAACACCTGCGCAAGATATCTAAATAAACTAAAGGACTAACTTATGTGTTGTGTGAAAATCCTTGTAAAAAGTCATTGTGAATCTATTAGAAACAAGGCTCAAATATCTGCGTCGAAGAGGAACCAGGAAATTGGGCGGTACATAATTACCACAATGACAACGCGCACCTGAGGGAAGCCCGCCGGACAGACACTCACGAGACAGAGAGGGTAGGCTGGGGCTCGCAGGACAACACGCTGTCGCCATTTGTGTATCTTTTATTTCTTGCTTTGTAACGGTTATCCCCACGTCAGCGGATTCACCAGTGACCTGTGTCCCGATATTGTAAGGTAAAGGGAATTATATTGGTTGTTGTTTACGTACGCTGCCACTCTCTTAGTAAAATGCCAGAACTCACCATTTTTATTTCTTTTACTCATTTAGCATTATAATGATAATAACAATAATGATAATTTTAGAAATAATAATGACAGTAATACTCATTATGATAACAATAATAATGATATTATTTTTTATTGTCATTATTAGTATGAAAATTATTAGAATAGAGTTCATTATTGCTATTATTGCAGTAATTATCAAAATTATCATTATCTCATTTTATTATTATTATCATCATTATTACTGTCATTATCATCATAATTATCATCATTCTTGTTAATAAAGGAATTATCATGAAAATCATCATAATTACCTGAATTAATATTAAAATCATCATAATTACCTGAATAATGTTAAAATCATCATAATAATAATTTAAAAGCGAAAAAGGTTTTTTTTCGACCTTTCTCTCATAAGGTTGTAATACGCTTGATTTTGCCGTTTTTTCGACTTATGGGATTTTATTAGTTTTAGCCTTTATTTAATCATAAAAGGACTCTATGATTATTATCATCATTATCATCATTATTGTCATTACTCTTATGATTATCATCATTATAGTCATTATTGTCATGAATATCATTATCATTATCGCAGTTATAATGATTATTATGCTAATTATTATTGTCATTTTCACCATTATAACTATTTTTATAATGTTAATAACAATAATGATAATTTTAGAAATAATAATGACAATAATACTCATTATAATAACAATGATAATGATATTATTATTATTGTCATTATTAGTATGCAAATTATTAGAATAGAGTTCATTATTGCTATTTTTGCAGTAATTATCAAAACTTTAATTATAATTATAATTTAATTAATATCATCATTATTATTATTGCCATTATCATCATAATTTTCATGATTTTTTGCAGGAAGCTCGGTATATTGCAGTCGAGACTTCGCGTCGACCTCGGGAGACTTGGCTTAGGAATTATAATAAACGAGGCAGAAAAGCTCCTCAGATGGACGTGGGTTCACTGGTGCTTTATGGGAACTCTCGTAGACTTACTGGTCCTCTTAG
>NW_020868586.1:213501-216001 GCF_003789085.1 Penaeus vannamei | reverse complement strand
ATCATTATGACTGGTTTATCATCCCGATTAGTATCATGATTTTTTATTACTATGATCATTATTGTCACTTCTTTCCCTACTATCAGTATTATGATCATTCTTATCATTATCATCATCATTATTATTGTTATCATCATTATTCTTAGTAGTGGTATTATTATTGTTTTTTATCATTTTTATCATAATTATCTTTGCTGTTATTCCCACTGTGAGTATGATAATGCTAATCATTATTATTACCATCATTCTATTTGTTATCATTATTCTCATGATTATCATTATCATTGCCCCTCTTATCATTAATATTACTATTATTATTATAATTAAACCTATTGCTATTGATAATTCCATTGTTATTATTATTCTCACAATTATTATCATTTCCACAATTATTATCATTAGAGCAATGATTATCATCATCACTGATACTATCATTACCATCATCCTTATTATTATTGTGAAATTACTCATTATTGTCATCATCATCAATATTATCATTATCATTATCATTATTATCATTATCATTATTATTATTATTATTATTATTATTATTATTATTATTATTATTATTATTATTATTATTATTATTATTATTATTATTATTATTATTATCATTATTATTATTATTATTATTATCATTAACATCATTATTATCATTATCATTATTACTAGTAGTAGTAGTATCATTATTATCATTGTATTATTATCGTTATTCCTATTATCTTTATTATTTTTGTTATTATTATCATCATAATTATTATTCCTATTATTAATATCATTATCATTATAATGTTTATTTTTATCATTATGTTTATTTTTATCATTATGTTTATTTTCATTGTTATTATGATTATTATCCATATCATCACTATTGTTATTTTTGTTATCATTATTATCATCATTATCATTGTTATTACTATTACTGCTATCATTATCTTCATAATTATCATTATCATTTTATTACCATTAATATTATCATTCTTATCATCATTATTATATTTGTCATTATTATCATCATCATTACAATTATCGATCATCATTATCATTATTATGTTTATCATTATTATTATCATTATTATTGTCTTTATTATTATCATTATTATTATTATTGTTATTATTATTATTATCATTATTATTATTGCTGTTATTATTATCATCATTATTATTATTATTGTTACTATCATCATTGGTACTGTTGATATCATTATCATTATCATCATTATCAAAGTCATCTTTACACTTATCATTATTGTTACTTTTAGCATTCGCATCATTTCTACAACTATTATTATCATTATTATAATCGGTCTTAGTTTAGAGTTGACTTTTCTTAATGTTTTTCATTATCAACATTATTATCATCCTTGGTATTTCTACCATGATTTTTCCCTCTATTATCATCACTGTAATTAACGTTACAGTCACTACTCTTTTCATTATCATTTTTCATAATCATTTTTTCATTATCAACATTGTTATTATTACTATATCATTATTGGTCTTCCTCTTCTCCCTCTTTTCCTTCCCCTTCTCCTTAATTCCCGTTTCACCCTTTCTCTTCCCTCGCCCTCTATGCTGGGATCCCCGTCGAAGAAGCTTTCATCATGACGAAACAATTTTCTGGTGTGCCTAACATGGCAGGCTTGCAACTGACTGTGCTGCAGTGTTGATGAACGTATCAGCATCGTTTTGCTGCAATTCCATTAGGGATTTTTGGGTGCGCTTGTATAAGGTGGTTGATGAAGGAAATGGTTTGTTGAAAGGGAGATGTATTCTGAAATACTAGATGTTACAAAGAAAAGAAAAGAAAAAGAAGAAAAAAAGTTGGGAAGATAAGGTTATGGCCTGAAGGATCTTTTTTTAAACATGTAACAAGAGGAACATGATAATGGATTTTCGTAGATGCTTATAACTTGAAGATTAGGCGGTGCTTGGTGAAGCGAACTGAAATCCGTCCTGGTATCCATAGAGTTGTTGTATCACTGCCATTCCTCCATTTCCTAAGCCGGAAAGAGAGAGAGAAAGAGAGATAGGAGAGAGAAGATATACAACTAAATATAAGATCTTACCCTCTACAAAAATTAAAATAATGCGACGGAGGGAGAAAGGAAAAAATAGTGCGAGTAACATTTACTTGCAGTCATTCGTTCAGTGAGAGCACCTTTCACCTTCATAAATACTGGCGCAGAAGTGACCATCTCAGTTGTATGAAGGAGAACGGAGGACCTACTGATATCGTGCCCTTTCTATTTCTTTACCATCTTCAGACTTTTTCTATTTCTCTTTATCCTTTTTGTATCCCCGCGAGGCAATTCTGTATGTCTGGCTGACTGCCTGCGAGTCATATGTATCTGCTTTTGTGTATGTGTGTGTGTGAGAGAGAGAGAGAGAGAGAGAGAGAGAGAGTGAGAAAGCGAAAGAGAGAGAGAGAGGGAGTGGGAGGGAGGGAGAGAGAGTATGTGTGCGTGTGTGTGTAAAGAGAGAGTGAGAGCGAAAGAGA
>NW_020868586.1:183501-186001 GCF_003789085.1 Penaeus vannamei | reverse complement strand
CAGCCACAGCCACCACACACACACACACATCTAACACATATATATAATAATATATATTATATTATTTGATACACACGACACAACACACAACTACACACACACAACACACCACACATCACACACACACAACACATTTACTACAATATATATATAATAATAATTTATCTATATATATATATATACTATCATAATATAACTTATGTATGTATAGTGTATAACTATATATAGATATATATAATAATATGATTAGTATATATAGTATACATATATATTATTATATATATATATTATATATATTATGTACAATTATATATAATATATAGTATATATAATATACTATAGTTCTTAAATAGATATAAATGAGGGAGTATATAGTACCGAGCGAGCGAGCGAGCGACACACTGGTGCACACAGCGATATATGTTAACGAGCACGGACACACACCACACAACAGAACATATTATACATCCACACAGACACACAGACACACACCAACACACACACACACGAGCACACACACACACACACACACAGCACACACACAGCACACACACATATATAGATATTATTATATATTAATATATATATAATATATATATAGTTTATATAGTGTGTGTGAAGCTACCGTGTGTGCTGTGTGTGTATGGTCTGATAGACCATGTAAGGTGGGTGTGATGTGTAAAGTTGGTGTAAATTTATATAGGTAGTATATATATATATATTATATATATATATATATATATATATAATATGAGTGAGGTTATATATATATATAACTATATATATTGTGTGATTTTACTGTGTTTAAAAAAGTATTTGGAAATAAGGAGAAAAGGTGGTTTCTGACGGGTTTTGTTCATGCAAAGTAAAGTAACAGGTAACAATTCTGCTGTGGCCGTGAATATAATGATAATGCATAGAACATAATATAAATACTGTAGTATCGATAATGAAAATAGAATTGATCAAATCGTGTGTGTGGATGTGATCATCGGATAAGATAATAATCTATGTGTAGTGTGTGTTGTGTGTGGGTGTGTGTTTTAATGTATTGTATGTTATTGGATAATATGTAAATGTATGTATTATATATATATATAATATAGTTAATATTATATATATTAATAGATTATATAATGAATATAAATATATAGATAAGTAATGGATATTATGTATTAATAGAACATAGGGGCCATTTCTGTCCTATACATATGGTGATAGAACATAAAATAGACCCATCTCACCCTCCCAGTGGTGTTCCTTAAGCCCTCCAATCACAATAAAGTACCCGAGTCGGTACTTCGTCAGCGCCTATTCAGTGGAGCCCCTCATGCTTTCAAATAATGTCACTTGGCTCTTCCATCGGTACCCCATCGGACCTTCCAAGAGTGCCCTGCGGCCTTTCTGATGGTACCCTTTCGGCCCTTCCATTGCCGTTTCATTGGCTCTTTCTATGGTACCAATTCAGGCCTTTTAATGGTTCCCAGCTAAGATTTCAGCGGACAGAGCCTAAAGTTGGTCAACTCAGTAACAAAAATCACAAAGGATACAAATTCACTGTCTCAGAATATGGCCTATTTGTGTTTGGCAATCCCAATGATTCGAAGGCTGCAGCTATGGTGTCGGAATTCTATGGTGCCCTCTCTTGCTATGGTATCCTAGCCCGTGCTTATATTGTTTAACGGGTAGTCCGGTCCCAAGGCCTACCTGCAAATGTTATGGAATCCTCTGCCTGAGATGAGAATGAAAATTATTTTTCCTAGCACAAATAACATTTGGCGACGTTTCCAGAATCGTTAATTTTTCAATCGTCCATACGCTAGAGACCCTTTGATGCTCTTCCTTCTTTAGGAGACTGAGTTTGCCATCATTTAGATGTTGAGAACAGCCTGTCAGCAATTGTCAGAGAATCATGACAACAGAAGAATAAATTTGCAGAAGTGGTAGCCTAGATAGTGCTTGCATGCCTTCTAGCTTGCAGCTGCCACTGCTGGCTAGCCCAGTGCGAAAAAGGGAGCAGCTCTGCATGTCTCCCTTGCCAGTGCATAGCCTCTCCAATCATCGAGACCTGCAGTGCCTCCCTGTTGCCATCTATGAAAACTGGTACCTTGCGGTCCCAGGCTAAACTGTGGGGGATCTCGGAGCAGCAGGAGGCCCCAGAGGTACAGGGTCATGGTCCACTGGAGTGTGGAAACTCCCTGGCCTTGTACTAACTCCTACCCCTAAGTCCCCTGGGGTTAATGGGAGGCTCGGGGGAAGTGGGCCTTGCCAGTCCTCCTCCCCTCAGTGATAACCCATCGATAACGTCGCATGTAATTGCCGGGGGGAGGAGAAATGCCCCTCCTACCCGGCAAGAGAGGCAGGCTGCAGGCCCCGCGTGGAGGGCGGCTGCCGGGACGCAGGATAGGAACGAGAACTACTCGTCCCACTTGCGTTCTGGCAGCCGCCAGCCTGGAATGAAGCTTGTGGGGCAAAGCCCTAGGGAACCCCACAGGTGGAT
>NW_020868586.1:158501-171001 GCF_003789085.1 Penaeus vannamei | reverse complement strand
GTATCCAACTCCTTAAATCTTTGACTTTCCTTCACCTCCTCCCTCCGTACCTCTTTCTCTTTCCTTTGCTCTCTCCACCCTTACTCTTTCCCTCGCTCGTTCTCTCTTTACCTCTCTTGAAAGGAGCAAAACCGGATAAAATGGGTAAAGAGAAAGGAATAAGGGTGAGGGCGGCCAACCTCCTAACCTTTTTTCCTTTCTCTTTCGACCATTTTTATCCAGTTTTTCTCGGTTCAGGTAGCGGCGACGGCGGCGGCGGCGGCCTCCCTCCCTGCTCGGGGCCTCAAGGTTGATGGCAGAGATCGGTCAAAGAGACGTCAGTTTGATGATGCTAATGCTGACATTTATGTGGTGATGTTGATCATAGTAAAGGCAATGAAAATAAAGTTTCTTTCCAGCATTAATGTGTTGGTCTGCATCGAATATGCTGTGCAACCACACGCCCAAGGTGCCGCCAGCATATTACGGATAGCCGCGGCATGCTCGCAGAGGAGCAGACACTCGGCCGCGAAAGGATGACTCTGACCCCAGCATGCCGATGTCAGTTCCCAAGGACAGCTGATTCGGCCGAAAGAGCAGGCCGGACGCAAACCCGGGAGCTGGCGGAAGAAATGTTGCTCCCTCGACGCCTCTCCTGCAACGGCCGCGGCGGGGGTGCATGAGGGTCGGAGGACAGTGCTGGAACCCCTGGACCATCGCGGCAGACAAACATTCACGAGTGTGCAGGTGTGTGTGCGTGTGTGTGTGTGTGACCACCGTTCCCCTTTGCATAGTAATATCTCACGCCTCACCGCGAACAGGTAAATCCGGCGGCAAGACCCCTTTCTCGCTCCACACACAGTCGGAAGGGAGAGGCGCCAGCGCTGCATAAGCACGACATCGATCCCGCCGAGACGCAGCTGCTCCTTTCCCCTGATTGACCCCTCGGCGAAAGTGCTGAGTCATCCGGAAGAAAGGTGCTCGAAATTTCGGCCGCCATTTTGGGAAGATGCTGGGCCGGGAACTTTCTGCCGGTCACTTTGCTCTGCGGAGATAGACTGTCAAGGGAGAAAGGAACGGTTTGCGAGAGAGAGAGAGAGAGTAGAGGAGGGAGAGAGAGAGAGGGAAGGGGAGTAGATGTAGGGAGAGAGAGTGGTAGAGAGATAGAGGAGAGAAGAGAGGAGAGAGAGGTAGAGGAGGGAGAGAGAGAGGAGAGAGGAGAGAGGAAGAGAGGGAGGGAGTAGGAGGGAGAGGTAGGGAGAGAGAGTGGTAGAGGGAGAGAGAGAGAGATAGAGGAGGGAGAGAGAGAGAGAGAGAGGAGAGAGGGAGAGAGAGAGAGAGAGAGAGGTAGAGGAGGGAGAGAGGGATAGAGAGAGGGAGGGGAGTAAGGAGAGAGAGGGAGTAGATGAGGGAGGGAGAGAGAGAGAGAGAGAGGTAGAGGAGAGAGAGAGAGAGAGGTAGAGGAGGGAGAGAGAGAGAGGGAAGGGGAGTAGATGAGGGAGGGAGGTAGGGAGAGAGAGTGGTAGAGGAGGGAGAGATAGAGAGGAGAGAGAGAGAGAGAGAGAGGGAGGAGAGAGAGAGGAGGAGAGGAGAGAGGAGAAGAGAGAGAGGAAGAGGGAGTAGATGAGGGAGGGAGGTAGGGAGAGAGAGTGGTAGAGGAGGGAGAGAGAGAGAGAGATAGAGGAGGAGAGAGAGAGAGAGAGAGGTAGAGGAGGGAGAGAGAGAGAGAGAGGTAGAGGAGGAGAGAGAGGAGAGGGAAGGGGAGTAGATGAGGGAGGGAGGTAGGGAGAGAGAGTGGTAGGGAGGGAGGAGAGAGGATAGAGAGGAAGAGGAGAGAGAGAGAGGGAGAGGAGGAGAGAAGAGAGGAGAAGAGAGAGAAGGGAGAGGGGAGAGAGGGATAGAGAGAGGGAGGGGAGTAAGATAAGAGAGAGAAGGGAGTAGAGAGGGAGGGAGAGAGAGAGAGAGAGAGAGAGTAGAGAGAGAGAGAGAGAAGAGAGGTAGAGAGGGAGAGAGAGAGAGAGAGGGAGGGGGAGTAGATAAGGGAGGGAGGAAGAGAGAGAGAGGGGTAGAGGAGGGAGAGAGAGAGAGGGGGGTGGGAGGGAGTAGAGGAGGGAAGGAGAGAGAGAGAGGGAGGAGGATTAGAGGAGGGAGGTAGGGAGAGTAGAGGAGGGAGGGAGAGAAAGAGAAAGGGAGGAGGGAGGAAACAGAGGTGAGATCAAAATGAGAATAATGGTGTCAGTAAACATAGTAATGATAATGACAATGACGAAAAAAGAACATTACTGATGATGCTTATTGTGATAATAATGATAATGATAACTATACAAACAATAAAAATAATAATGATAAGGATAACAACAATAATAAATAATGGGGATAATAATGATAATATTGATAATGATACAACTGATAATGATGATATTAATAACAACTACGATAGTTATTCGTTCATTATTAATGATAGCATTGCGATAATAACAATTGCATATAAACAGATAACCAAACAAAGGAATAATGCATTCATACACAAATGAATACACGAACAAACGGTGTCACTCGGATAGCAATTGCAGGAAGCGAAAGGCCCGCAAAGCATCATTGCAGATTAGGTTCACGAACGCCCGCGCTGAAGCTAATCTGCGATGATGCTTTTGCTCGAAGGACCCGGCTCCTGTCGCCTCAGCCGGTTCCTTGGGGCACCGTCGGGAAGCAAAGGATTGGCACTGTCGGTGATTGAGGCACTCGCAACACTGTCGGTGACTTGGACATTTGCAACACTGTTTGGGATAGCATTCATAGTCGCTGAGGGCGACTCGGGTGCTGGCGATCCCACGACCATGGTGGTTGTGGGGAGGTGATAAAGGCAGCCCTGATGATGATGATATTTAAGGAAGTGGCGCCTCTAATGATGGTTATTGGGATACAAGCAGTCCTCGCAGTGACGATGGAGGAAACCGAGATGTTGGTTCTTGCGATTATTTTATCTATGAGAGTGACAACTGTGATAATGACGGTGATTAAGATACTGGTATCCTTGACAACGATCATGATTGATACAATTGCAGCCCAAATGGTCATTAAGATAAAGATTCTTGTGCACAGTTATTCAAAATGGCTGTCCTACTCAGAGTATTAAGTTCATAGCCTTGTTTTGCTTCCCTCTTTGCTAGGAATATCGGAAAATGTCGTTTGATTAGAGAACAGACATAGGCAATCCTGATGAGATTCCTAGCGACCCTGATGGTGAAATGGGGTTGGGAGACGTGATGGAAACCAGAGCTTGGTGATTGCAGGGATAATTTGCATTGAAATTGTGGAAAATGAAAATCAACATTCTTGGCGATGCTACGGGAAACCGAAGCATTTTCTTGATTAATGCTTGGAAGGGGCAGAAATGTTGATAGATAGATAGATAAACAGAGTGAAGGAGAGGTACTTCAAATCTATTTACATTACTGTGATTGTACTAAAGGAGTCTTTTTATGATATGGTAATCTTGGCACTGGATTCTCCTATCAATGCATTCAAAACATGATAATACGAATATTTACAATGTTGCCCACAATATGAAATATTCATAATATATTTCCCTACATTTCCTTTGCCTCAACCTCCAGTTTCTGACCGTCATCTTTAAAGAACTTCTTTTATTACTTCATTTTTTCTGTGGCTTCAGACACTGACACTGGTAACACTGACCTTTCGATAACAGGTCAGTGCTGCGCTGGCAACACTGACCTTAACACGTTTTGAAAAGGAGGTTTCAGCGCATATATTTCAATGTCTTTCGTATCTCTTTTCCAACTACTTCTTTCTTTTCCCGTGTATGTTACTCAGCTATGAGAGAAGTATGCTAATGGTGATAAAGATGATGCTAATGATATTGATACTAATGATAGCAATAGTAGGAAGGATGGTTGTAATAACAGTGCTACTAATAACAACAGCAGTAATAATGACAACAATGGATAGTAATGGTAGTAGTAGTAGTAGTAGTAGAAGTAGTAGTAGTAGTAGTGATGATAACTTATAGTTGTAATAAAAAATGATAATAATTATCATGTGTAAATAGTAATGATGATAATAATCAAAATGATGACGGCGATGATGACAATACTGATAATAACGAAGATAATAATGATAATGATAATGATAATGATGATTATAGTAACGAAAATAATGATAATAACAATAATAATGATGATGAAAGAAAAAAACAGTGATAATAAAGACAACCATAACAAAATATTAGTAATGATTATAATAATACCAAATTATCAATGACAGTGAGAGTAATAATGACAAGAAGGAAAGCGTTACCCTGCTAACCAACCAACAAACAGATGAACAAACTAACCAAACTAATGATAACCATAACAACAATGAAGCTTATGATGATAATGATTATGGTAATAATGATGGTAAAATGATAGTAATAATAATGATAGCAATAGCAATGATAATGGTAATAATGGCAAATGGCAAATAATAACAATAATAACAACAATAATGATAATGATAATAGTAATAGTAATATGATAATAATAACAGTAACAGCTAGGAACGTAATAATAATGAGAATCATGATACTACTACTACTAATAACAATGATAATAATAGTAATAACATTAGTGGTGAGAACTTTCATAGGGAGGCTGTAAATACCAATATCAATAATAAAAGTAACAATAGTAGCAGTCATAATGATAAAAATGATGATGATGGCGGTAATGACAATTATAATTAATAGCAATAATATGCGAAAGATGATAATAATGATAGTAATGATAATAACATTAATTACTAATTATAATAACAATGATAACAATAACAATTGTAGTAATGATAATAATGATGATGATGATGATAATGATAATAATACTAACTACATTAATGATAAACAATGACGATGATGATGATAATAATAATGATAATAATAATGATGATAATAATAATAGTAATAATAATAAAGACTTGTCACCCCAGAGACAGACCACTGTGGTCTTATATTTGCCCTTGATAATGTTAATGATAATGATATGAATAATGATAATAATAATAATGATACTGATGATAATTATAATGAAAATGATGATGATAATAACAATAATCATAATGATAATCATAATAATGATAATAATGATAACAATGGCGATAACAATAATCATAATGATAAAAAAGTAATAATATTAGTATTACTAGTAATGATAATGTTAATATGATGGTAATGATGATAATAATAATAAGAGGATGATGATAACAGTAAGAATAATGATCGTAATATGATTATATTAATGACAACGATGATAATAATAATATGCTAATAATAATGATAATGACAATAATGATGATAATGATAATACTAATAATAGCAATAATGAAAATGATAGTAATCATTATCATTCTTGTTATCTTTATTTTAATTGTTCTCAGTCTCATTTTCAGTAAAAATGAAGATTATTGTAATGATGATAATAATGATGATAATAATGGTAATCATTATCATTCTTGTTATCTTTATTATAATTGTTCTCATTCTCATTTTCATTATCATCACCATTATTATCATTACTGTCATCTTTACCATTAGAATGATGATAAGAATGTTGCCTCCAATCAAGTTTAACCGAGAAAAACGTAAATCCAAGGTGTCAAGCGTTAATCAAATTAATTCAAGATGAACGTGTAATGTATAATAAATAATGAATAAAATCTTATCACTCCCAACATCTGTAATAAACCCCGCTTGTGCGCAGGGAAAGAGAGTAAAGAAGAGAGAGAGAGAGAGAGAGAGAGAGAGAGAGAGAGAGAGAAGAGAGAGAGAGAGAGAGAGAGAGAGAGAGAGAGAGAGAGAGAGAGAGAGAGAGAGAGAGAGAGAGAGAGAGAGAGAGAGAGAGAGAAATGTTGATGGTACTGAAAACCACTTCCATATTTCCATTTTTTTCGTGAAAAAGACCAAAAGGAAGGAAGGGGAGGGAGGGAGGGAGGACGGGGTGGAGGGTGGGGGGAGAAAGCGATTGAGGTTTCCAAAATAGGCAACTGTTTCCCTTCTCTTAAATTCCATTTTTTTTTTTTTTTTTTTTTTTATCTCTTTTCTTTCACATCTTTTAATTTCTTGTCTCAACTCTCCCACCCCCCACTTTCCCCTCACATTTTTTTTTCAAGATGTATTTTTGATTGGATATTATCATTGTGTGTGTGTATTCATGTTGTTTTTCGTCTTATTGTCGTCTCCCTTTGGTGCACGAAGGTAAGAAAAGAAAACGGAGGCGGGATCTCAAACCCGCTGAATCTGCCCACCATGTTTTTTTTCTGTCTGCTGTTTTTCTTCGTGCACTTTTTTCATCGTCTTTCTCTCTCTCTCATCGATTGAACTTCTTTCTTTTTTCACATATACGAAGTGCTTCCAACTTTCTATTCTTCAGAGGAGAAGAGAATTGAACAAGAAATCAGAATTGGCAAAAACAGAACAGGATCCAATGACATTTCAATCGCTTTGAGACCCAAGAGACCCAAAAAGATGTAAATAAGAATATCAGAAGATAACTTTGATAACAACAATAATGAAGACGAAAGTAAAGGTTCTTTTTGTTAATTATGATAAACAATAATGAACAGAAAGCAATGACAATTATAATCCTAGTAATGACTGTATTAATGAAAACAATAATGGTAACAACGATAATACTAATAGTAATGCTTTTAATAATAACACTGATAATGTTGATGATAGTGGTAATAACGATATTACTTGTAATTATAATGACGATAATCATGATCAGTGTAATAAGATTGATAATTACATTAATAACAATAGCGGCAAGAAATGTATAAAAACAACGCGAGATTCCTTTTCAATAGATTTAGTTTGTTCCCAATCTTCTTTCATTCAATAATAATGCAAGCAATAATACAGATATCATCCATTATGAAAAGAGCAATGGAAAATATAATATTCTTAACAATAACATTGGTAATAAAAGGTTGAACAGTCATAGTGATAGTTGTACATAAAGCGTGGAATGACAATAATAATAATAGTAATAACGATGAGAAAATTAAAACTATTATTATCATAATGGTAATAACATTGATAATAGTAATAATGATGATGAGACTATTATTGCTACTACTAATAGTAGTAGTACTAATAATGATAAGAATAATGATGATGATAATAAAGCTACTTATTATTATTGTTTGTATTACTATTATGATGATAACAATAATAGTAATAAGAATCAGAGTAATAAAAATACTGATAATGATAATAACAACATCAACGGTAATGATAATGATAATAATGATAATGACGATGATAGTATGAATTATAGTTATCATGATTATGGAAATAATAATACGGATAATGTTTATTATCATAATAACAAGAGTAATAAGGATAATGACAATGTCATCCTTATCGATATCATTATTATCTTTATCATTGCTGTTATTACTATCTTCATCATTATGAATCATTCATCCTTCCCGCCATCATGGCCGACTGGGTCAAGGCGCCAATTTGAATCTGCGATTGCGGGTTGGAAACCTCTTAAGGAAGGATTATTATCATTATTATCATCATTATTATTGTTGTTGTTGTTGTTGCTTTCGGTATTGTTTTATTCATATTCATTATTCATCTTATTTTGCACTCTGCACTGTATACATATTCATTGTCCTTGTCTGACCGACCGCCGTGGCAACCTTAAAACATATATTTTCTTTCCCCCTTTGCTGAATCACGTAAAAATGAAATCATCTCTTTTTATCACAATTAATATAAATTAAAATAAATTCATGTGAGTCTAAATTGGCATTTTGAACTGCTTATTGCTCTTGACATGGATGAGTGTGTGTGCCCGTATGTGTGTGTATGTATGTGTCCATGTGTGTCTATATGTATGTTGTCCTCGTGAGAGTGAGTGAGTGTGTGTTGTGTGGCATCCAAGTTGGGCTGACACACCTCTGATAAATGTTTCATACAAATCAGTTGATAACTTTTTGAGTTATCCTGCAAGAAGCAGTCAGTGAGCACACCTCCGCAAAGATAATGTATCTGATGCAATCATTTTAAAAAATCCTGTAACCGGATCACCACAAACATTTAATGGCATCTGATTTGGGCTATGGCATACCTCTGGTAAAAAAAATCTGTTCATATCCTGCTAACCAACTAACAAACAAACAAATTAAACAACACTACCAAAAAATAACCTCCTCGGCGAAGGCTATGATAATCACCACAAGCACTGAGAGAGCGCATACCTCCGCCAAGGCAGTAAGGTCACTGATACAATAAAAATATTCACTTGAGGAATTACATCAAAACCGCCTCTTTCTCAAGTACGCTGGTGGCGGCCGCGAACAAAGCCTTTTTGGCGGAAGTAATAAAGGTTATGATACCTTTGATAGTTACCTCTGTATATAGTGTAAGCTGATGTAATCATTAAAAAAAAATCCTGGATCAAATAAACCAATGCTTCAAAGAACATGATGATAAGGAAAATAACAATAATAGTAATGGTACTAGTGATGATGATTATAATAATAATAATGATAACGATGATAATTATAATAATGATGATAATAATAATCATGATAATGACATAGACAATGAACATGAGAATCCTAGTGATAATAACAATTACAAGTATGGTAATACTGATGATAAAAGTAATAATAACAATGGTAACAATAATAGTAATAGTGGTATTGATAATAACAATGATCATGATAATAACAATGTTCGTAATGATGATAAGAATGATAGTGATAATAAGAATAATGATAAAGATGATAATGGCAGAAATGTAGTAAAGGCAATCATGATAATAGTGACAATGATGGCAATAAGAGTGATAATAACAATGATATGAATCATAGTAGTAACGACGATGATGATAACAGTAATGATAAGGAAAATAACGATGATAACATTGACGACAACCGAAACAAAGCCAATCAGGATAATGATTATGGCAATGATAATGATGATGATGTCTGTCCTTTTTCCCTAGTGAGGGAACAACAGTGCGAGTAAAAATGATGAGTTGTGATCAATAATAAAGTAATAGAAATAGTGAATTGTTGAAAAAGATCTGAAAATAACGGAGACAGAGACGAGTTTTATGAGAACAGCTGTTTGCTAAAATACAGCATGGATATCATACAGTGATTTATTATGATAAACCATAAATAAGATAAGTTATGACACAGGAAAGGAAGATTGGAGAAAGAAAACGTGCATGATAATGTATAATTATGAAAGATAAAATAAAAGAAGCGAAGCAACTCGAAAAATTATGTAAAAGTAAAGTGGAAGAGAAAGAAGGAAGGGAAAGGAGGCAATATAAATTAAAGAAGAGAATTGTAAGAAAGCGAGGGTGAGTGACGAAGCAAACGGACGGACGAGACGAGAAAGTTAAGAAGAAACAGAGGAAGGGAAGAAATATGAAAGATAAAGTAAAACATACAGGAGAATGAGATAGAAATAAACAGGCAGTAACGCAGACAAGGAAACTGTAAGGTCAACGAAACAACATGAAAACACGAACAAGAGAAAATAGAGATTGATACTGCATATAATGCTCAACACAAGGGGGGGGGGGGCGCCCTGTCGGGTCGATTGAAAGTTATCTAGATGAGCGACCTTTCCTTGGCCTCACGGGGGGCGGGGGGGGGGGAGGGAAAGGGAAAGTAGGAGGGAGAGAGAAAGAGAGAGAGATAGATAGGTAGAGAGAGACAGAGATATAAAGAGAGATATAGAGAGTGATAGAGAGAGAGAGAGAAAGAGAGCGAGAGAGAGAGAGAAGAAGAAAAAGAAAGAGAGAAAGAAAGATTCCTTCCTCCCTCTCCTCTGATTCTCACCCCACTTCCTTCTGAACACTTTCCCTTCTCTGCCTTTCCCTCCCTCTCTCCTGCCTCCCTCCTCATCTTTCATCCGCGCGGCTCCCTCGCCGGAGAATGGGAGGGAAAAGTGGATATTCCATGAACCTCAAGAAGCGAAAGGAGAAAGAGGAGGAGGGAGATTTGCCGTTATTTTGTGCCTGGCTTGCGTTGCTTGTCTTCGGTTGCTTGCCTTGTTTTGTGTTCGTTCCTTCATCTCTTCTCTCTTCTGTTTTTTCTTTTTCTTTTTTTTTTTTTTTTTTTTTTTCTTTTTTTTTTTTGTACTCTCTACTCTCTCTTTCTCTGTACATTTCTCTTGTTTCTTTCCTTTTTCCCCTTCAATTCTTTATTTTCATTCTCTGTCTATCTGTCTGTTCTGATTACTCTCTCTCTCTTCTCTCTCTCTCTTTCTTCTCTCTTGTCATCTTCTCTCTCTCTCTGTCTCTGCTCTCTCTCTCTCTCTCTCGTCTCTCTATCTCTTTCTCTCTCTCTCTCTCTCTCTCTCTCTTCCGCTTCTCTCTCTGTCTCTCTCTCTCATCTCTCTCTCTTCTCTCCTCTCTCTCTCCCTCTCTCCTTCCTTCCCCCCCTCTCTCTCTCTGTCTCTCGTCTCCCTAACTTTTCTTGTTCTTCTCTAACTTTCTCCTCTCGATCTCTCATCATCCTCTCCGCCTCTCCTCCCCCCCTCTCTTCTCTCCCTCCTCTTNCTGTCTTTACCGGCAAACCCTATTCTTGTTATTTTCTCTAAGTCGAGCCCTCCAGATTCCTCTCCCCCCCCCCCTTATTTACCCTATTCGAGGTCCTCTCCCTTCCTTTTGCTATTTCCTCCCCCCAAAAAATCCTTTTTTCATAATCCCTCTTTTCCTCTACCTTAAGCCCCCCCCCCATTGCTCTCCTCCTAATCATATTCTTGAACCCTCGCTTCTCTCCTCCTTCCATACCACCTCCTCCTCCTCATTTTCCCATCCCTCCTTCTTTCCTCCTGCCCTTCCCTTTCCATCCTTCGCTCTTTCTTATCTCCCTCCTTTTCATCCTCCTGTCTTTCCTTCTTCTTTCTCCTCCTCCTCACCCACCTCCAGCCCTCCCCTCTCCCTTTCTCCTTCAACCCTCCCATCCTTCCTCCCCGCCTCATGCTTCCTCCCTCAACTCTTCCTCTTCCTCTTTCTCTCACTCCCCCTCTCCTCTTCCTCCTCCCATCTCCCCTCATCTCGTCTCCCTCTGCTAACTCCTCTTTCCTCCCCCTCCTCGCCTCCAATCTCTCTCTCCCTACCCAACTCCTTCCTACCCTTCTCCCTCCTCCCGACCCCCTCCCAACCCAACCATCTCTTCCAGTAGCAGGTAAGGGTTGATTTCATACTTTCCCCTTTCGTCCTTTCAACTTTAAGTCCTTCGCGGTCGCTCGTCGTGTAGTTTGAGGATCATTCTTTACCGAGACTCCACATTTTCCCTTCGGCTGTGTGCGTGCGTGCGTGTGTGTGTGTGGGGGGGGGTTGTGTGTGTGTGCGTGTGGGGAGGGGGTGCGTGTGTTTGTGTGGGGAGGGGGGTGCGTGTTTGTGCGTGCGTGTGGGAGGGGGGTGCGTGTGTGTGTTTGTTCTGTTTGTGTGCGTGTGTGTTGGCATGTGTGTGTTTGTGTATGTATATGTGTCCTATAGGTTGTTAAAGTTGTTTTGTGTGTATATGTGTGAGTGTTTGCGTCTATCCGTATGTATATCCGAGATTTTGTGTGTCTATATGTATGTTTATGCATGTACGTGTATATATGTGTGTATGTGTCGAAGTTGTTATTTTCTGTATTCATCATTTTATTTATGTAGGCCTTAGTGCGGATGTAGGTCTATGCATGCAGTTCCAACCGCACCGACATATTTGCATATTTAATATACTTCGTGTCTCTTAATAATCGATGCTTCAGGAAAATCCATTTGTATGAGAGAGAGAAGGGGGGAGGTAGAACGAGAGAGAGAGAGGGGGAGAGAGAGAGAAAGAGGGGGAAGAGAGGGAGAGAGGGAGAGAGAGAGGGGGAGGAGGGAGAGAGAGAAGAGAGAAGAGAGAAAATCCACAAAGAAAGAAATGAGGAAGAATGTAAAATGAAACAGAAATGAGGGAATGAGTAAATGCGAAAAGGAGAGTGCAGAATAGTAAAGGAAAGAATAGGCGTGAGGAGGCGAGTGAAAGAAGATAGAGAGTAGAAGAAAAATAAGAAACATGAAAACAAGGGAGAGAACAAAGGAAAAAGAAGAAGAGTGTAAACGAGGGGAAAGAAGATATGGATGGGAGAGTAAAAAAAAAGTATGGAGGAGATTCAAAGAGAGAAAGAAAATGTGTGAGAGAGAGAGAGAGAGAGTAAGAAAGACATAGAGAGAGAGAAAGACCATCTGTGACATCTTGCACAAGACCAAGAACAGATCAAGAGGTTAGGAGATAAGGAGAGCACCCGAAGATAATGAGAGGCTCTTAGGGTGAGTCAGCGTGAGGAGGGTGATTAGGGTGAAGCTGAGAGCAAGATTCAAGAAGCTGGAAGAAGGAATGCATCTCATCTCAAGGTCGAAGGCTTGTTCCACCTTCAAGAATCGAGTCAAATTCGGTTAAAGATTTTTTTTTTTAACCTTTTGACCTTTTGACCTTTCCGTTGAGAT
>NW_020868586.1:143501-153501 GCF_003789085.1 Penaeus vannamei | reverse complement strand
TACGCCGGCTTGGTAAATGAGTAGATAGATTACTGTGATTGTTCTTTTCTTTTAAATGATATGTTATAGATCGTAACAATGTTATGATCTAGCTTTACACTGTAATACTATTATATAATGCTTTGACCATGCATCAAATGTACCACAGCTTGCCCACGCCTGTGCAGTTAGCCAGGGTGGTTAATAAAGGACTAAACTAAACTAAAATACCCTTGGTTTATTGTGATGACAGTGATGCAATAAACCCAGACACCAATAATTAGGTTTGCCCATGCCTCAGCAATTAACCAAGTACACTCTGATATCAAAATTAGCTTTTATTTATTTATTTATTTCTAAGCTGATACGTTCAAAACAATTGTTGGATCCAAGCCACGTGAAGAGACATCAATTAACATTAAACATCATTTCTTTTTTACATATCTCCGAGCAGAAAAAAGATAAGGTCGTGATAAAATATATGATAAAAGGTAAAGTGGCAGCATCTTTCACAGGCAGCTGGGACTGATAACAGCCCATCACAGAGCTGATAAGGAGGGGGTATATGTGTTTCTTATCAATACGAAATAATAAAAAAACAGGGTATTACTTCGATTCTAACATTGTGAATTAATTAAATGAAAACCAGAAGGGATGTCAAAATTACATTCACCTAAAGAATTTATATTGTTTCTCATTAATAGAAAATAATAAAAATCAGGGTATTATTTCGATTCTGATATTTCGAATAACTTAAGAGTAAAAGCGATATCATAATTCACCCTCTGAATTTAAAAAAAAATAAATAAAATACAAACATATTACTTCATATTTTAGACAATCATAAAACTACGATCATAGGGATAAATAAACACAATCAGACCTCAAGCAAACGAATTAAATCCCACTTTGCCGGGACCGCGACGTCAAGCTGCGTCGCGTTTCCAGAGGAGGAGATAGCGGCTGCCTCTTCCTCCCCGTCAGGAGGATGAGAGGCAAAGGCAAATCCCGGTTCCTCCCGAAAGGACACAGGACCTTCGAAGGATTATCCACTGGGAACCACGGGAAGGAAATCGGATTTGTCGTTTACCCGAATTCTCTTGCTCGTCTTGGAATAGGTTCACATACACGCATTATATATATACATGCACACGCACACACATACACACACGCACACATACACACACGCAAACATACAGATACAGATACACATACACATACACATACACATACACACACACACACACACACACACACACACACATACACATATATATATATATATATATATATATATATATATATATATATATATATATATATATATATATATATATATATATATATATATATATATATATATATATATATATATTATATATATATATATACTGACACATACCACTCAACGGAACACATACCATGAACGAACTACTACTGAACACATACCAGAACGAACACATACCACTCAACACATACTACTGAACACATGAAACACATACTACTGAATGGAACAGCATACTACTGAACACATACCACTCAACACATACTACTGGACTGAACACATACAAACACATACTAAACACGAACACATACTCAACACATTGAACACATACCACTCAACACATACTACTGAACACATACCACTCAATACATACTACTGAACACATACTACTGAACACATACCACTCAACACATACTGAACACATACCACTCAACACATACTACTGAACACATCAACCCTGAACACATACAACATACAACACATACTACTGAACACATACCAGAACACATACCACTCAACACATACTACTGAACATACACTACACATGAACACATACCACTCATACTGAACACATGAACACAACATACTACTGAACACATACCACTCAACACATACTACTGAACACATACCACTCAACACATACTACTGAACACACCATCATATACGACTGAACACATACCACTCAACACATACTACTGAACACATACTACTGAACACATACCACTCAACACATACTACTCAACACATACTACTGAACACATACCACTCAACACATACTACTGAACACAGAACACATACAACACATACTACTGAACCCATACACAACACATTTACTGAACACATACCACTCAAAACATACTACTGAACACATACACTCAACACATACGACTGAACACATACCTCAATACATACTGAACACATACCACTCAAACACATACTACTGACTGAACATACCACTCAACACATACTACTGAACCCATACCACTCAACACATATTACTGAACACATACCACTCAACACATACTACTGAACACATACGACTGAACACATACCACTCAAAACATACTACTGAACACATATCACTCAACACATACGACTGAACACATACCACTCAAAACATACTACTGAACACATATCACTCAACGCATACAACTGAACACATACTACTGAACACATACCACTCAACACATACGACTGAACACATACCACTCAATACTACTGAACACCACTCAACTGAACACATACCACTCAAACATACTACTGAAACACTATCACTGCAAACACTGAACACATACTACTGAACACATATCACTCAACACATACTACTGAACACATACCAGTCAACACGCACTACTGAACACATACCACTCAACACATACTACTGAACACATACCACTCAACACATATTACTGAACACATACCACTCAAACACTACTGAACACATACACTGAAACATACCACTCACATACTACTGAACACATACACTCATACTACTGAACCACTCAACGCATACAACTGAACACATACTACTGAACACATACCACTCAACACAAACTACTGAAAACATACCACTCAAAACATAATACTGAACACATACCACTCAAAACATACTACTGAACACATACCACTCAAAACATACTACTGAACACATACACTCAACGCCATACTACTGAACACATACTCACACATAACTGAACACACCACTCAACACATACTACTGAACATACCACTCAAACACATATTACTGAACACATGAACACATACGAACACATACCACTCAAACATACTACTGAACACATACACTCAACACATAACTGAACACATACCACTCAACACATACTGAACGATACTGAACACATTCAACGCATACAACTGAAACATACTACTGAAACACATACCACTCAACACATACTGAATGAACACATACCACAACACATACTACTGAACACATACCACTCAACACATACAACTGAACACCTACTACTCAACACATACTACTGACCACATACCATTCAACACATACTACTGAACACATACCACTCAATACACACCACTGAACACATACATACAAACATACACTGAACACATCAACATACTACTGAACACATACACTCAACACATACTAGAACATACCACTCAACACAATGAACACATACTACTAACACATACCACAACAATACTACTGAACACACTACCACTCAACCTACTGAAACACATACCACTCAATACATACACTGAACCACACACTACTGAATGACTCAATACATACTACTGACACATACCACTCAATACACTACTGAATACATACACGAACACGTACCACTAACACATACTACAAACACATACTACTGAACACATACTACTAAACACATACCACTCAACAAATACTACTGAACACATACCACTCAACAAATACTACTGAACACATACCACTCAACACATACTAATGAACACATACCACTCAACACATACCAGACAACACATGCCACTCAACACATACTACACATACTAAACATACTAATGAACACATACACTCAACACATACCAGACAACACCATTGCCACTCAACACATACTAATGAACACATACCACTCAACATTATACCAGACAACACATACCACTCAACACAACTACTGACACATACTAACACAACCACTCAACACATACTACTGAACATACACACTCAACACATGTAACACATACCACTTAACACATACTACTAACACATACCATCAAACACATACTACTGAACACACCACTCAACACATAACTACTGAACACATACCACTCAAACACATACTACACACTACTGAACACATACCACCCAACACATACCACTCAATACATACTACTGAACACATACCACTCAACACATACTACTGAACACATACTACTCAACACATAACACTCACACATACTATGAATAACATACTACTCAACACAAACCACTCAACAAATACTACTGAACACATACCACTCAACAAATACTACTGAACACATACCACTCAACACATACTACTGAACACATGAACACATACCACTCAACACATACTACTGAACACATACTACTAAACACATACTACTGAACACATACCACTCAACACATACTACTGAACACATACCACTCAACAAATACTACTAACACATACCACTCAACACATACTACTGAACACATACCACTCAAACACATACTACTAGAACACATACCACTCAAACACATACTACTGAATACATAATACTGAACACATACCACTCAACACAACAACACATACTAACACTGAACACATACCACTCAACACATACACTTAACACATACTACTGAACACATACCACTCAACACATACTCAACACATAACCACAACACATGAACACATACCATTAACACATACTACTGAAACACATACTACTCAACACATACTACTGAATACCATAACACATACTACTGAACATGAACACATACTACTGAATACATACTACTGAACACATACCACTCAACACATACTTACTGAACACATACACTCAACACATTACTGAACACAACCACTCAACACATTAACACATACTACTGAACACATACCACTCAACACATACTACTGAACACATACCACTCAACACATGCTACTCAACACATACCACTCAACACATACTACTGAACACATACCATTCAACACATACTACTGAACACATACCACTCAACACATACTACTGAACACATACCACTTAACACATACTACTGAACACATGCCATTCAACACATAACTACTGAACACATGAATACTAATACTGAACACATACCACTCAACACGTACTACTGAACACATACTGAATACTCAACATACTACTCACCACATACCACTCAACACATACTACTCAACACATACCACTCAACACATACTACTGAACACATACCACTCAACACATACTACTGAACACATACCACTCAACACATACTACTGAACCACATACCACTCAACACATACAACTCAACACATACTACTGAACACATACCACTCAACACATACTACTGAACACATACCACTCAACACATACCCCTGAACACATACCACTCAACACATACTACTGAACACATACCACTCAATACATGAACACATACTTACATACTACTGAACACATACCAGTACACACCACTAACACATACTACTGAACACATACCACTCAACACATACCCCTGAACACATACTACTGAACACATACCACTCAACACGTACCGCTGAACACATACCACTCAACACATACCCCTGAACACATACCACTCAACACATACCCCTGAACACATACCACTCAACACATACCCCACATACCACTCAACACATACCCCTGAACACATACCACTCAACACATCCTTCTGAAAACTGAACACACGTCACGATCTAATTGGCTTGAGCCGGACACGAGTATTCATCAGGTATCTCACTTACACTAATGAAAACAACATGGCATTCTCGTCCACTCACACACGTGCACGAAGATCCTCATTCTCTCATTCTAGCAAGAGTTCTTTAGAAATGGCGAATCCGATACAAGTCGATGGAACTGTAATGAGCTTTGCTTGGAATTAAACCTAAGCTTTCATTAGAAAAAAAAGAATGATTACGTTCCTGCATAGATTTCTAGTGATATATTACCCGTTTCTCAAGAACATGTTTGATTAGTATAATTATCTACCCTATGTTATTCTCGGAGGATTCTTGTCGTTTACGTTATTTTCATTTCTTTCTTTTTTTTTTACTTTACTCTGAAGAAAAATTCTCTTAGCAAAGAGAATGGCAAACACATTCCATATTCCAATATATATTTACTAGATCATCAACCCTTGTTAAGTCGGCGTAACTAGCCACAGAAAGTTAGGTTAGGGCCAAAGGCAGGAAAGTTCATCCTATTATGAACTCATAGTGCCACCCAGGTCTCGTCAGGTCAGCCGACTTGTTTTTAAATACATCTGGGTCAGATCAGGTCACCAGACTACTTGGAACATCAAGATATATGGACGTATCAATCACTGCTTCTTAATCGAAGTAGAAGCTAGAAGTTTAAAATCTCTCTACCATTTCTGAATAAGATAAATATCACTGAACCAAGACGTTACATTTCACAAATATTTGTGTTTGGTTTCGACATGTACTTTTAATTTTCAAAAATTCAAATGACTAAGAGCTACATCAGCGTAAATCTGACAAAGAGTACACAGAGGACACCAAACCCTTTATAATTATCAACTTTGTATAAAAAAAATTATCACGACACATTGCATCTGTGTTTAGTGGACATGTGAGGGAGCAAGTACAGAGCACTTACCCTAACCTCTTCATGAATAAATCAGTTTGCTTTGTAAACTACAAAATATATTTCGAACGAGAAATTAATCAACCTAACATCAATTGGATTATCAAATTTCATTTTTTTACGAATGTCAAATAGGCTATCTGTGTACATATACTTATAAAATATACTTATAAAGACGAAGAAAAGTATATTGTAATTCTAATGAAGAAAGCTGTACACGCGCGCGTTTGTGTGTGCACACTCTAATGTCATTAAATTTAAGCTTTTGGCGTCTTTGCAGTGAATGTACAACATTGCTTTTGAAGAGCAAATATTCCCTGATTATTCAAGGCCGACACTGTATTCATTTCCCTCTTTTTTCGCGTCATGACATGAGGTGGAAATGAGCGCTTCAAGAACACGTTCCATGAGCGAAAAAAAAATGTTTGTAGATAGGATCCTCATATTACCTCGAAAAGAATCGTAATTTCCGATCCAGCTGATTTTAACGAATTCGAAATGAAATAGTAAATTCCTTTTGTGGAATATATTGTGTCAGTGAAAAAAAAAAAAAAAAATTCACGTATGAGCAGGTTTAGTTCACAGTGGAAATAATTATTCAGAGATGTTGCTGGCTCTCGTTATGGTAAACATCAAATATCTATTTATAAAGTTTAGCAAATGTTTCAACCTTTTATGCACCATCTATAAACAGTTAACAACAATAAATAGCTTTAGGTTGATAAAGCTTCAGCTAATTCTTATTACGTTGACAAATGAAAATCCTTTAGTTAAACAATGATTTAGTCATTTTATTTCCTATCATGTATAAACAAAGAATGAAATTGTTCTTTGATTGATACAGGAAATTATATAATATACATATAAATCATTTCTATGTTAGGTATTTTAATAACTTGTTGTGTGAGCTTAATATGTGATATATTTACCAATTACCTTTGGGATTGTTTAATGATTTAACCATTTCTCTGCCTAGCATATAAAATTATTTCACCATTCCAACCACCATTATTCGTAAACAAAACATCAAAACCTCCTTAGCGAAATACATGGAACTTGTAGTAGAATAACGTAACACGAAGCACCTCTTCCGAAATACGAATAAGGTGGAGGAGATTTTGATTAGAGTGGAAACAGAAGTGGGCAACTTAGTGGCGAAAGTGGAATTCAGGAAAGCGAGAGTAATCTAGTTTTCGTCGTGTACATGTGTGTGTGTGTGTGTGTGTGTGTGTGTGTGTGTGTGGTGTGTGTGTGTGTGTGTGTGTGTGTGTGTGTGTGTGTGTGTGTGTGTGCGCGTGTGCGTGTGCGTGTTGTGTGTGTGTGTGTGTTGTCTGTGTGTGTGCGTGTGTGTGTGCGTGTGTGTGTGCGTGTGCGTGTGCGTGCGTGTGTGTGTGTGTGTGTGTGTGTGTGTGTGTGTTGTGTGTGCGTGTGCGTGTGTGTGTGTGTGTGGTGTGTGTGTGTGTGTGTGTGTGCGTGCGTGCGTGCGTGTGTGTGTGTGTGTGTGTGTGTGTGTGTGTGTGTGTGTGTGTGTACATATATACATACATGTCGAAACGATTATTTTTCATATATCAAATTAACTTTATTTCTATTCTAATAAATTCTTGTAACGATGTCATATTAGTGTGTTTCTCATATGCCAATTATTTACTCAAATGTAGGCCTACCGTTAAGGTTTTGTGGGTCCCGTAGCATAACGGTCTTTAGGTCTCGTGGGTCCGGGAATAAATTAATTCCTCTGTTAAGTGTGTGACAAGAATTACGACGGTTATAGAAACATCTTAAATCCTTAATATTTTCTTCAATAACCAAAAATTTAATAAACAAGCATATCATTATGGAAATCTTAACAATAAACACAATAGTTTAAATAAGTAGTATTCTCAAATAATTCAATTCATAATTAATTATATATACCCTCCCTGTTCCTACTAATTATGAATCAGTGACATCTTAATAAACATAATAAAAATTTAGGCGAGATCCTGAAACCCAGTCTAACCGTGTCTTTTCCATGATTTTACCTAGGCCATGAGCCGATCATTTCCCTCCCTTTCATCTATACAATTTTTCTTCTCTTACACTTCGCTCTAATAACTAATTCGATTCTCTATCTATTCATTGACACCCCCCTGGAACTGTCACGTGCGACTACTTCCGTTACTGTGTCCAAGAACCACTAAAAATAACTAAATAATTACCATAATTTTCCCCTGGCAACAAGGCATTATGGCGTGTTCTCATCATTCTCCACCATTTCTCCTCTCTTTTACATGGAGGAAGGCCAGGACTCCTCTCAATTATCATAGATCAACACAAAGGGATTTAATGATTACGTTAGTATACTTTTCAAGCAATAAAATCTATCATATGAGGGTAAAACATGATTTTAAATACCAGGACTCAGCTTACCTGTTACATGGAGGACGGCCAGTACTCGTCTGAGGAGAAATTATCACAGTAACACTCTTTGCTTTCCCCCAAAGTCAATTGTTAACATTTAAACAAACAAAGCACTTATGAATGAGTATTATGATTTACTCTATTTGTTATGACACTAAATTTTGCTGTACTGATATGCCTTTAGATTTATGAAAATATGTAAACAAATGTTTCAGTGACGGACATGCATCTTTGAAATCAGAAACAGTGCACGTTTTTAAATGTCGAATAAATAATGATCTCGACATATACGTATACATTATATATGTATATATATATATATATATATATATATATATATATATGTTTAATTGAATTTGTATATAATACATATACATAATATACGTATACATAAGTATGTATATATATCTGTATATACATATATATACACACACACATATATACATATATAGATAGATATAGATATAGATATTCAGGACGACGACAGTAATCTAGTTTTCATTGTGTGTGTGTGTGTGTGTGTGTGTGTGTGTGTGTGTTGTGTGTGTTGTGTGTGGTGTGTGTGTGTGTGTGTGTGTGTGTGTGCGTAGAAAAGCAAATCAATTCAAAATGTATTCCCCGCCGCCCACGTCACAACTCCAAACCCCCAAAATAGAAATACATTTTTTTTTTTTTTTTTTAACCGGAACACGAGCTGGAAACAAAAGCAATTTTCGCTCGCGAGGCTTCGCTCCCGAAAGTTTTTAGTCCGAATGATAAACGGCTTTCACAAGAATCACCATCACAGCGGTAAAGGAACATTAAACCTCTCCTAGTGCACGTTACACACTGCAGCCGAATTGTACCGGGCCTAACTGTAACTTACTGTACCGGTTAGCAGGCGGGCCGAGCAGGAGCTGGATCTCACGGCCGGTTAGGAAGAAAATTCCGTAATTTCCGTCCGGGAGAATGAATTATGGAGAGCGGGCTGAGTGTAATGCATTTGCTTAGATGCATGGGCGTTTTGCGTGTTTTTTTTTTTCTTACTTT
>NW_020868586.1:138501-141001 GCF_003789085.1 Penaeus vannamei | reverse complement strand
TGTTAAGGGTTAGTCTAGTCAGACAGTTAGACAGTTATAGGCTTTTTAGCTACAAGACACAATAAAATAGTGCTTTTTAGTTAGTAACTAGTCAGAAAAATCAGTTACCAAATTAGTTATACATCATCCTTAGCTTTTAGTTATTACATTTTTTGGATGTATGAAGGGATGTATAGATAGATAGACATAGGTATAAGATACATGTGCGTACAATAGATAGATAGATAATAGACATATAGATATAAGATACATGTGCGTACAATAGATAAATAGATAGATAGACATATAGGTATAAGATACATGTGCGTACATAGATAAATAGATAGATAATAGACATATAGATATAATATACATGTGCGTACATAGATAAATAGATAGATAATAGACATATAGATATATATGTGCGTACATAGATAGATAATAGACATATAGATATAGACATAGATAGTAGATAGATAATAGACATATAGATAGTGATATAGATAGCACTAACATGACCATATAGTATAATTACATGTGCGTACATAGATAAATAGATAGATAGATAGACAGAGAGGAAGAATTGAGAGGGAGTGGGAGAAGGAAAGTCCCACACAAAGACGAGAAAGAAAGAAAGTGAGAGAAAAAGAGAGAAAATCCGCTTAGTGTGGACTACACGGCGAAGGAAGAATAGAGAAGCGGAGAAGAAAAGACGAAAAGACAAAGAGAAAGACAAACAAAGAAAAAGAATGCGGGAGAGAAAGAAGCTGTGAAAGTGTGTGGTATTTTTTTCCGTGTATCCTTTTGCCTCTTTCATTCCACTTTTTTTTTATTACATTTCTTTTATTCAACTTTTATCACTTTTTTATTCCACTTTTTCCATTCCACTTTTTTCATTCCACTTCCTTTTCATTCTACTTTTTTATTTAGCTTTTTTCATTCAACTTTTTATTCTATTTTCTATTCATTCCACTTTTTTTCTTTCACTTTTTTCATTCAACATTTTATTCCATTTTTATTCTTTCATTTCACTTTTTTACATTCTTTTTTACATTCCACTTTTTTTTACATTTCCACTTTTATTCCATTCTTCTCCTTTCTCTCCTAAGTATGCTATCTGTCCTCGGGCATTTCCCCTCTCTTCCTTTTTCTCATTTTTTTATCGTTTTCTCTTTCTCTCTCCCCGCTTCTTTCTCTCGGCGTAACCCTGCTTCATGAACTTTATCGGTGACCAAAAAAAAAAATTAAATTGGGATTCACATTGAGTATCGAATATTGATCCTTGCAGCAAGTTCCTTCTTTGGCCCTTGGTGAAGAAAAAGGAATGACACCCTTATGGCAACATTGGTTTCTCTGCTTTTTTTTTTTTTTTTTTTTGGCTTTTTTTTCTTTTTTCTTCTTCTTTTTCTTCTTTCTTCTTCTTCTTCTTTTCTTTTTCATTTTTTTTGTCTTTTCTTGTTTTTCTTTTTGTTTTCTTCTTGCGTAATATTTTCTTGTTCTTTCTAATTTTTTTCTTTATGTGTTTGTTTTCTTGTTCTTATTTCATTTCTTTTTCATCTCAATTCGTTACTTACTTTCCTTTGTCTTTTCTTTTGTTGTTTTTCTTTTCTCCTTCTTCTTCTTCTTTTCTTAAACATTTTTTTTCTTTCCTTTGTTGTCATGTCACTTTCACTTCTATTTTCTCCTTTTTTTTTTTTTTTTTTGAGCGAGAAGGTCAATTTATCACGCTTTCTCTTTTATCATTCCTTTATTTGCGTATTTCCCTCTCCCTCTTTGAAACCTTTCTGAAGTAGCAATACGTCTTTTATCAATAATATCGCCCTTTATATACTCCTTTATTCTAACCCTTCTGTTTCCTTTTATCCATTTTCATTTACTTCCCCTTTCGGTCCTTCTTCCCTTCTATATTTCCCCTTTCCATCAATATTCCTCCATTATCGTTCGTCTTTCTTTTTATCGCATTTTCTTGCTCTTATATTACTGTTCTCCTTTATTTATCTTATCTACGTACAAGCTCCTCCCACTTTCCTGTTCACCAATCAGAGCTGGCCATTGTGTGGACCGCCAGACCGAATCTTGTGTTCGAAGCACGTGTTTTTCCTTCTTCTTTTTTATTATTTTCTTCTTTCTACTTCTTTTCTTTTCTTTTTTCTTCTTTTTCTTTTTCTTTTTCCTTTTCTTATTATTTCTTCTTCTTCTTTTCTTTTCTTTTTCTTCTTATTTTTTTTCTTTTCTCTTTCTTCTCTTCTTCTCTTCCTCTTCTTCTTCCTTCCTTCTTTCCTCTTCTTCCTCCTCTTCTTCTTCTCTATATGTGCATGCGTGCGTCCCTGTATGTATAAAACGTAGATTCTCCCAAGTAAAATAGTAATTTTCCTATTTTCCTCTTGATTTTCCTTTCGCTCCTAATGAACAAGACCTCAAGCGTTAACAAGGCTTTATTGTGTGAGATAATTAGCTGATGTCAGTGCCAGTGCTGTCCCACTTTTTGCTCCTGCCTTGTCTCTCTATAAGGTTGTGTGTT
>NW_020868586.1:128501-133501 GCF_003789085.1 Penaeus vannamei | reverse complement strand
TCAGAACGGTGTACCCATTAATCGACTGGTTTTTACCTGGAGTCTCCCTGAGGCACCACCGCCAACTGTTACTTTCAGTTTCCTTCCATGCCTCCCATCATGTGAATTACGCAAAATGCAGGATGAGCAACCATGGTGTTACAAATGTTGGGCCTTGGTCACATTTCCCGATACTGCACTGCATCTGAGAAGTGTGCCTGGTGTTCAGGTGCACATGACTCCCGCACCTGCATTCATCGTACCCCTCCCTCTGCTGCTGCCTCAACTTCATGTCAAGACCCACCACCCAAGACTGATGCGAAATGGAAATGTCCTAGATGTCACCTGCCTGGAGTGAACGTGTGGCATGGGTGCGCCAGACGTTCGATCATCCACCGCAATCCTGCCTCTGCAGCCTCACATATACCTACACATGTATCATTGCCCCCTCCTGCACCATCCTGCCCTACTGTTTCCAACCCAGGTCCCACACAAGTGTCTTCACTTCAAAAAGCAGTTGACTCCCTTAACTCGCAGTGTGCCTCCCTTGCAGCTCGCCTCAACACCACTGAGGCTCGTTTTGACGCCATTGAGTCCCGCTTTGGTATTCTAGCAGCCTCACTTGCCGATCTTTCCACCAAACTGGCAACTAACGACACAACACTCAAGTCTCTCATTGAAGCCCAACAGGTTATCATCACTTCTGTTACATCTCTTACCGACAAGCTGGATTCACTAGCTACTCGCTTTGAAACAGTGACCACTCCCACAGTGGAGGTTTCTCGTGGCTCACCCCGAAACAATAATTTGCCCACGCCTCCCACCTCATCTGGCTCACGTAAGCATAGGAGTAATGTTCACTAGTAGCACAAACCTTCATGTCCTCTCTTGGAATGCTTGTGGCATAACGTCTCCAGCTAAAATTACCTCACTTAGGCATATGTTTATTGTCATCATCCAAATGTCATCTTTATACAAGAGGCTTTTGTTGGACATGCTGTAAGAACTGCAGCACCAACTCTCAGTGGTTATGTTTCTTATGTTCATCATGTTAGAAATGGGCTCATCACCTATATCCATTCCTCTGTTCAGCACCGACTACTCCGTACATCAGATAATGACAATACCACTTTTCAACTCCTCGAGGTTAAGCTGGGAGTAGGGCGATTCGTCTCTGCAATGTCTATTCTGCCCCAGGAAGGATGAATATTGATGCTCTCCCTTCTCCTATGGACCATAGCATAATATATATGGGTGATTTTAACGCTCGGCATCCTGCTTTAGGTGGACGTTCTAATACTGTCAACTACAGTGGCACACAAGTTACGAAGTTCATACAGCACAACCACCTAACTCGCTGGGATACAGGAGGTGCCACGCATTCTTGAGGAGGCACCTTGACCACATACTTATGGACTTGTAGCATCTCAGGTCAAGTGCTCATCTGTGCCTGCTCTTTTCTCTGATCACCCCCTCAGCCTTCAGTACTCGATCCCAGTGCATCTATCAGCGCACCTGTATCAGTATCCCTCCAAAGTACTGCTCTAACTATATTTCCTACATAACTGGTCTCTTCTTCAAGCTTGATCTCCTCCTGAGAAGTCTCGTCTCTTAACCATGAAATTTATAACCACTATGTTCGCAGACCAGGGCAGCTCATGAGTGGACACTTGATAGACGCATCAAGGCAGCAGAGAGACAGGCAGTAGAGGACAGCCTTGTCTATCAGAGGGATCCAACTCCAGACAACTTGAAGCAATACCAGACGTCCAGCAGTGCCCTTGTTGCCTTACAACAGTGTTCATCGTGATGCCTGGCATGATTTCACGAATACCATCAATCATCAGACCAGTGTGGGGTCCATGTGGCGACTTATCAAGAAGGCTTTAAAGAAAAAGACCCCAAGTGCACTCCATCACAGTCCAGTTCAGTATGCACAAGATCTTGTTGAGGCCTGGTCGCAGCAAGCCAGTGTTCAAAGCCTTCCTTCATATGTACAAGAGGTGCTCTCCTCTCAGAAAATTCGCCGTGCTCTACGCCTGTCAGCAGCCCTGCTAAAGAAAGATGAGGAGGAAGACATTCCAATAACAAAGGATGAACTTCGCCGTGCTCTTGTTAGGGGTAAGGCAACAGCTCCAGGTGATGATGGGATCACATACTCTGTCTTATGCCTCCTGAAAGTCCCTGGTGATCCCTTTACAACCTCTGCCTCAGACATGGATATGTGCCACAAGACTGGACAAAGAGCCTAATTGTACCTGTTCCTAAGCATGGCACTGACAAGTTTAGACCAATACCCCTTACATCTTGTTTCTGTAAAGTGCTGGAACGGATCCTCCTGAATCGCCTTATGTATCGCCTTCAGGATAAACTCTCACCAAGCTTATATGGATTCTTGCCACAGCGCAGCACACACCACTGTCTATTGGAGCTATACACCTGCCTCTCCTCTACAAGTCTTGTGGCGTTCATGGACCTGAAAAGTGCCTTTGACATTGCAAATCCAGATGTGATCCTCGACCAACTTGTGGACTTTGGTATTTGTGGAAACCTATTGCAATGGATACGAGGATACCTAAGCAATAGATCATCCTATGTCCTCTTTAAAGGTGCCTGCAGCACACCCAAGTGCTTTGGTCTTGGGACTCCACAGGGAGGAGTCCTTAGTCCATTTCTTTTCAATATCCTTATGCACCGCCTCATCTCCAAGCTCCCTGACATCCCAGGGACAACAATCACATGCTATGCTGACAACATCTGTGTTCACTCCAACTCCCCAGAAGATTTGCAGCATTTCTTACATTCATTTTACGAGTCGTCCTCTTCATGTGGCCTTGTCATCTCTCTGAAAAAAGCAGGATCTTCACTCCACAAAACCCACGAACACTGCCTGAATTTTCAGTGGGCCCCAGCATTATGCCATTCTGCACACAGTATATTTATTTGGGCTCTCCAGTTCGAGTCCTTCCCACCACCCCGGCACGTCAGCGTGTTCATCCCATTGTTCAGGAATTGTTAACACGGTTGCACGGCGCCTTGAACCCCTCCGCTGGTTAACCAACAATGCTGCTGGGGTCTCCATTCCTGTCCAGAAATATCTATACTGCATTTATCCGTTCAGTAGTTGATTACCTATCTCCAGCTCTTAGTCAACTCTCCAGGACAGTGCTAGATCCGCTTGAAAATTTCAAAATAAAATAATGCGCTGCATTCTAGGATGCCCAATGTCTACTAGGATTGTTAATATGCAGCAATAACTTCATCTCCCTCCTTTAGTAGAACGAATCTATGCCAATGTAACATGCTTTACTGTTAAGTGTCTCCGCTCCCCCAATCTTGCTCCACATTATGCAGGCATCATTAGAATGTCACTTGGCCCCAATTTTCGTCGCCCACAACTCCGACCAGGTGGCTGTGCACTTATTAGGAATGTTTGCCGAAACCTTAGAATATTGGATATCAATGTTCCCCAAGAGGAAGTTGACCATGGTCCTCCTCCTTGGCAGATTCCTCCAGTATCTGTTTCCTACACACCCACTTGTAGGAGGGACCCCCCTGCCAACAGAAACAACTAGCCCTCGAGACCATTGCCAAAGTAACGTCTTCCATTCCTGCCTCCCACACCATCTATGTGGATGGTTCTTTACAAACTGATGGAAGTGCGGCTTGTGCTATCTTTTCCCCTACCATGGAACCACCAAATGGAGGATGGACTGGACGGCGTCTGCAGGACTGGTCAAGCTCAACCTCCTGTGAACTGCATGGGCTTCTGGATGGTGTAAGCCTACTTCTGCGCACCAGAAACAGTGGTCTGGTTATTTGTGACTCACAGTCAGCCCTTCATGCCCTCTCGTCCCCCAAGCCTGAAGCCCGTAGGCTAGTCAATCGCATACTATGCCGTCTAGTCACAGCCATTGGATATGCGCTATCAATACATTTCGTATGGATTCCCTCACATGGAATGACAGCAAATGATTTGGTGGACCGTCTTGCCAAAGCTGCCTGTAGGCTTGCTTTACCTGCTGCCGACACCCCGCCGGCCACCCTCTCCCACTGCAGGCGGAGGATCCATGCTTCAGCTCATCAGCCAACCACCCAGCACAGGAACGACGAGCGGCCAGCGAGCGTAAGCATCCAGCACTACGACCACTTCGCATCTCGTCCTTACAAGTACCGACGCCGCAGTCTGCTGGTCAGAAGACGATGTGGTGGCTGCCCGGCTCCGGTTAGGCTACAGACCCGTGTGGCAGGTGGGCGAATCTGAGGACGTGCCCCAGTATTCATCATGCAAGTTGTGCGACGCACACAATGCCAACCACCTACAGCATTACTGCCTCGATTGTCCGAAAGTGGCTGATTTAATACCAGAGATTCTGTCATAGAAATTTGCAAATACTTGATAACAGATGACAATTTAGACAAAATACTTGTGCAATACCCATATTTTGGTGGCTGTTAATACTCTTTTTCCCAATAGTTTCCATTGTTTACCATGTATGTGATTATTTCATCTCTCCTTTTATGGTTTATCCATGGCGTGTCCTGCGTGTCACAAAGTACTCTGTAACCATTTCAATTGTAATGTATAGGCTTGTCGCTCCCTGAGCGAAATAAATTGGATGAAAACAAAAAATCTCTCTCTCTCTCTCTCCTCTCTCTCTCTCTCTCTCTCTCTCTCTCTCTATATATATATATATATATTATATATATATATATATATATATATATATATATAATCTATCTTTCTTCTTTTCTTTATTTCTATCTCTATTCTCTCTTTCGATATATATATATATATATATATATATATATATATATATATATATATCCATCTCCTTTCTTTCTTTCTTCTCTCTCTCTCTCTCTCTTCTCTCTCTCTCTCTCTCTCTCTCTCTCTCTCCTCTCTCTCTCTCTCTCTCTCTCTCTCTCTCTCATTCTCCTCACCAGTAATCAAAAGTCAGAATAACGATCAAAATAACAAAACGTAAACAACAGTATCATAAACAACCCTTTCTAATCCA
>NW_020868586.1:106593-107766 GCF_003789085.1 Penaeus vannamei | reverse complement strand
CGGAAATTATTGATCATCATTACCATATTATTGTTTTATTTTTATTGTTATTATCATTTATGATATCATCATTATTTTGATAATGATAATATGTGATCTTTATTGATTCTTATTTGTATTATATTATTATTACTAGTATCATTATCATTATTATTATTTTCATGATTATTATTATTGTTATTATGATTATCAACATCATCGTCATCATCATCATTATCATTATACTGTTACTACCATCATTAATCAATACATTCATTTATCGTTCATTATCTATCTATTGATTTATTATTTCTGTCTGCCTACAAAGCACTTATACCGTGAACTACATTTAGGACTAGCTATGAGGGTCCATAACAAGCTCGCGAAATTGCTTACGTCGTGACGTCATACCCACAGCGACGTCATTACAATCAGCTGAGCGAAAAAGACAGGTCGTCATAGCAACCAAATAAACAAAGGTATTATTACACATCTCCGCAGAAAAGGACACACGGGGAAGCAAGTACAAGCGCAAATATAGACATTAACACAAGCAAATTAACAAATAATTGAATTCGAGCTTAAACACACACAAGCAAGTGCTCTCGTTGTATCGCAAAACAAGCTTTTAAAACAAAAAATCAAGCAATCAAAAATACAGACTATTTACACAAACATCCAAATAAAGAGCTGCAAAAACACATTTATACACGTACAATAATACTAAAGTAAACAAGCATACAGATAAAAACATCATATGTAAACGTAAACATACATACACACAAATGCCCAAATAAACAGACAAACACACACATATACTTGACAAACGAAGCATAGGTATACAGATATATAAACAGTCGCATACAGAAGCAAACAGGGACGAGTAAACAAACAAGTGAATAAACAATTAAAAAGGTGAAAAACACAGACACACGCACTTAAAGAATAGCACCACTAAAAAAAACATAAACACATAAAAAATCACTTAAAACACTACAAAAAATAAAAAAATAAAAACAAACAAAACTTAATATACTTTAAAAACAAAACACTTAAAAACCAAACACACTTAAACAACTCTTTAAAACAAAACACTTGAAAACTAAACACACTTTAAAACAAAACACTTAAAAACCAAAATACACTAAACACACTTTAAATACAAACAAAACAAGCTCAAAAACAAAACAGCAC
>NW_020868586.1:84093-94093 GCF_003789085.1 Penaeus vannamei | reverse complement strand
ATGCGGGAAAGTGTGTGCTTGTATGTGTATAAATGTGCACAATCACCATCATCTTCTCCACCACTTTTGATCATCGAACAAAATTCTTTAAAATCTTTCAGATTGAATAGAAATAATTGATTGATTCCGTTGAATCGAGAAGGCAATTCATAGCCTTCCAAATAGCGATAACAAAAGGTCTCTCTGTTCAGTCATGCATAATAATTACAAGATTAATATAATATTTTAATCTATCCCGAGTCAACTTTTTCAGTGTTACAATCTTGGACTCCTACCAAGGCGATAGTGTTGCCAGAGGCTTTTCCGCTCCACTTTCATACTCAATTTCTTTTTGTTATTAATTTTCAGTTTAATGGCCCAACTATACATTGTATGTGAAGTTCTGGCATGTTCGTATAGTGTTTTTTGTTCTTACCAGCCTTCGTTGCTGCTGACGCAGCCACACATGCACAATACACACAATTATAGTATGTATTTATATACAGCTTACACACACCACATCCATCACAGACAATTATTCATTTCTGAAACACGGCGACATGTTCGTATTCCGGATTCCAAGCACGTATATTATAGTTGCACACATATATATAGTTATAGTGATATAAGTACTATAATATATATATATATATTATATATATATTATTTTATATGTATATCTATATAATATAGTATATATATACGTATTTATATATAAGTGTCATATATTCAATATATGATATAAGTACATGACACACACGACACCACTACACAAACACATGTATATAGTATATGAAGATAGTTAAGCTATTATTAGTATGTATATATATTAGGGGTATATTCACGTATATATATGTTATAAATATATATTATAATACTTTATATTGTATACATATAGATAGATATAAATAAATGGTTATAAGTATATTATAATATATATAGTATCTATATATATATAATTATATATATATACTTATATTGCTATATATTATATATATGTGTGGTGTGTGTGTGTATTATATATGTATCATAGTATATATATATACTACTATATATAGAGTATATATATATAATAGTATTATATATGTATATGTATATATATTTAGTTATATTATAGTCATATAATATATATAATATATATATTATTATATATTATATATATATTATGTCTATCATATATATACATATATACACACAGCACACATATATATTTATAATATTTAATATATCTATAATATATTATTATATATATTATAGTAGTATATATACTATTATCTATACACTAGTATATATATGTTATAATATAATATATATTAATATATATTATATATACTATATATATGAGTGATATTATCTAGTAGTACATATATATATTTAACTATATATATTAACGATTATTATTTTATTATCTATATATATATATAATATATATATATATACATATATATATATATTATTTAGTATATATATATAATATATTATATTATCTATTAATAACATATAAGGATGTATGTTATATTATTTCATTATATATATACATACATATAATTTATATATATATATAGCCAGGAGCTTTATGTACTATGACGTAATCTATCTATCTATCTATCTAATTCTATTCTATCTATCTATGCTATCTATTAGTATGACATGATATATATCGTATTATATATATCTATATATTTATTATTATATATTATTGTTGTATAAGTATTATTTATATTACATACACTTTATATAAACAATAAATATTTTATATATAACTATCAAACAAACATCTCACAAGGCACATATTATTACCATTTATATACATTTTTATAAATGAGGAAGAATAAAATATGAAACAACAACAAAACAAAACAGAAGAATAAACAAAGAATTGCAAAACAAAAGATGATGAAAAGAAAAACGAAGTAAATGCACAAGGAGAAACAACAATGAGAAAGACGAGACTAGGAGAGAAGATCTTTCACGCCTGGCGGTTGCACAGGGAGCGAGAGAGGGAGCTAAGGTCACCAGCGGATGGCGGACGTAGGGAGGGGGAGGGAGGGAGGGGAGGTGAGAGAGGGAGGGAGAGGTGGGGGAGGGAGGGAGAGGGAGGGAGGGAGGGAGAGGGAGAGTGGAGGGAGGGAGAGGGAAGGGAGGGAGGTGAGAGGGAGGGAGGGAGAGGGAGAGGGAGGGAGGGGGCGAGAGAGAGAGAGAGAGAGAGGAGAGAGGAGAGAGAGAGCGAGAGAGAGAGAGAGAGAGAGAGAGAGAGAGAGAAGAGAGAGAGAGGAGAGAGAGAAGAGAGAGAGTAGAACAAGGATAATTAGATTTGAAAGCATGGAAGGCAAGGACGGGAAACATCCAGAATAGGAAGAAGAGAAAGGGAAAGGGATGATGGATTGGGCATGGTCGAATATAAACTCATTAGAATTAAGGTTGGCAGGGAAGAAATGGTTATGTGAATGCAAATGAGCAGATGGAAACACACACACACACACACACACACACACAACACTAGTACACATCACACACATCACACACACACACACACACATACACACATCACAACACACACACACACAACACAACACACAACACACACACACACACACAGTTTACACACACAACAACACAAATTCTTACATCCACACATTTCACAGAATCACACATATATATATATATTATATATATATATATATATTATAGTTTATGTATATATTGTATGTATATATTGTATATTCATAATAATATCATATATATATATATATATATATATATTATATATTGTATATATTATATTGAATGTATATGTATGTATGTATGTTATAATCATATATTGAACCTATAATTATAACTATCACAACAAATACAATACAAAGTACCCTAATTGCAAAATACAAAAAATACACCCTTAACCCCAAATCAATTATAACAAAACAAACAAAACAAGGCGCGGAAGCCCGAATAAATACCAACAAAACAAAGACAAACAAACAAAAAAACAAGAATGACGCCAAAAGCAAAACGCCCCGCACATCCCTGCGGTTCTCAGAGGTCGGGTTACTGGGGTATTAAGGCGCGGGCGGGGGGGGGAGGGGGGGAGGGGGGGTCATTATCCTGGCCATGATATTACAGGAAGTTATAATCTCTGGCACTCGATTCCTCTCGTGCTAGGTGAGGAGGGAGAAGGAGAAGGGAAGAGGGAGAGGGTAAGGGAGAGGAGGGAGAATGGGAGAAGAGGGAGAGGGAGAGAGGAATGGGGGGGGAGGGGAGAGAGGGAGAAGGAAGGGAAAGAGGAAGGGGAAGAGGGTATGGGAGAGAGGGAGGGGGGTAAAGGAAGGAGAGGGTGGGGATAAAGGAGGAGAGGAGGGAGAGGGAGAGAGGGAGTGGTAAGGGGGAGAGGGAGTGGGGGTAAGAGAGAGGAGAGCAGGGAGAGAGGGGGGAGTAAGGCAGGGAGAGTATGAGGAGGAGAGGTAGTTGATGGAGGGGAAAGAGGATAGAGGTGAGGAGGGGGATGAGAGAGAGAGGAGTAGGAGGGGAGAGGGAGAGGAGAGAGGTGGGGGCATGAGAGAGGGAGGAGTAAGAGGGAGAGGGAGGGGTAAGGGAAGGGGGTATGGGGAGGGACGGCGAGGCGAAGATGTTAGGGAGAGAAGAGGGGAGGGTATGGGGAGAGAGGGAGAGGAGGGGAGAGGAGAGAGTTGGGGGGCTGAGAGAGGAGGGAGAAAGAGAGAGGGGTAAGGGAAGGGGGTATGGGAGAGGACGGAGAGGCGGAAGTGTAAGGGAGAGAAGAGGGAGAGGGTATGGGAGAGAGGAAGAGCATAAGGGAGAAGGAGAGGGTATAGGGGGAGAGGAGGATTAAGGGAGGGGGCCCATTTTTGGGGGGGGGCTGGGGATTTTTTTTAGCAAAAGGTGGTCGTTTTAAGGGAATTTTTAGAAATTAGTTTTTTTATTATTTCATAGATGTTTTCTAGGGATTTTGGAAGGAAGTTGGGTGGGAATTTAGGGAATTTCAAATTGGTCTTTTGCTCGTGCATTTGTATGTATATTGAGAGAGACTTAACGATCTATTTAGGGGTGAAGGGTTTAGGGATATTTAGGAACAATCGGAAATTTTTTAGGGACTTTTTCAGAGAGAGAGAGAGATAAGATAGATAGATAGATAGATAGAGAGAGAGGGAGAGGGGAGAGGGAGAGGGAGAGGGAGAGAGGAGAGAGAGAGAGAGAGAGAGAGAGAGAGAAGAGAGAGAGAGGAGAGAGAGAGAGAGAGAGAGAGAGAGAGAGGAGAAGAGACAGAGACAGAGAGAGAGAAGAGAGGAGAGAGAGAGAGAGAAAGAGAGAATCGATCTTTTGGATCTTTTAGACAGGAAAGGTGAGGTAGGGGAATATTTGGGAACGAATTTAGGGAAATTATTCACCATGTCAAAATGTTTTAGGGAAATTTTCAGTCGACTTGGCAGGTTATTTAGGGGGGGGGTTGGGGGTTAGAACGATTTCGGGGGAAATTTTTGAGACTCGTGGGTAAATTTTGGGAGGGACATTTAGTGACGCATAGATTCGTTTAGGGATTTTTTTTTTTCTAGGAACTCTCCTATAGGGATTTTCTTTTCTTCTAGGATTTTATTTAGGGAATTTTCACTAGAACACTAGACTTACAAGATTGAGACTTCTAAAACATTGATAATGAAATTGAACTGAGAAAAAAACGCAGAAATGAAACGATAATTAAGCAAGAGTAAAGGTAACTTCCGTCTTCGTTAAGTCATTCGAATCGTAAAAATCACGAACGTTAATGAAAGAGAGATTCCAAGGGCGTGGACTGAGGGAACCGAGCAGCATTCGTTAGGAAATTAGTCGCTTGTGAAGGAGAGAGGAAGCGACGGGGAAAAGCAACACGAATTACTGATATGTATATGGGGGTTGGGAGGAGGAGGGGAGGGGGGGGGGGTATGGCGTGTGAGGAGAGGGGCATTGTGTATGTGAGAGAGAGGGAGTTTCTTTATATACAAGTATATATATATATATATATATATATATATATATATATATATATATATATATATATATATATATATATATATATATATATATATGTATATATATATATATATATATATATTATATATATATATATATATATATATATATATATATATATATATATATACCAGTATGCTATATATTTCTACATATACATACATTATATATGCTGTATGCTTATATATTTCTACATAACACACACGCACACACATGCAAGAAACACATATACATCCGCCGTACACACATGCAACACACGCAGTATACACATCATCTCTTCGCATCTCGCCTGTTTATTGAAGGCTTTTTTCCTCCTCGGTGTCTAATTGGCCAAATGCTCGCAAGCAAATACAGAATTTAGCCAGAATTCCGGAAAAAAAACTGCACTGTACTCGTGTTTTCCGCCTTAATTATTCATTGAAGTGTGTTTATTTGCGGAAGATGAGAAAGGAAATAGAGTGCGTGTTAAGAGGGCTTCTCAAATCTTGGCAGAAAGGAAAAGGTGCTGATGATTGCGAAAAAAAAGTGCGAAGAAAGTGCGTGTTTGATAAAATAGCTATGATGGGTTTGCTGACTTGGACTATTGGATTCTCTGAAAGGGAAAGTAAGTGATAAAGAGAATGAGGGGGGGGGAGACGCGAGAGGAGCACGAGAGAGAGAGAGAGAGACGAGAGCGAGAGAGAGAGAGATAGGAGAGAGAGGGGAGGGAGACGACGAGAGAGAGAGAGAGAGAGAGAGAGAGAGAGAGAGAGAGAGAGAGACGGAGAGAGAGAGAGGAAGAGAGACGACGAGAGAGAGAGAGAAAAGAAGAGAGAGAGAGAGAGAAAGGAGAGAGAGAGGAGAGGAGACGAAAGAGAGAGTCGAGACGAGAGAGAGAGAGGAGAGAGAGAGAGAGATGAGAGAGAGAGAGAGAGAGAGAGTAGAGAGAGAGACGAGAGAGAGAGAGAGAGAGAGAGAGAAACATTCAGAAACAAACAAACAAACAATCAAACAGAACGAGATAGTAGAGAAGGGCGAGAGAGGAAAAGAGAAAGAGGAAGGAAAGATAATTATACAATCATCTGGCCAGACTCCTATGTAGATCGCTAACAACACCACACGAATGATATCAAAACTCGATTAAGAACACGGTGTCCCCTTGTCAACACGTTCACACGAAACCAACGTAAGATAATGAATCTATGAACAAGTTAACAATGAGGTCTGAACAGCTGAACCAAAGAGTGAACAACGTCTAAAAGTGTAACTGGATGATTATAATGATAAGAAATAATAACAAAATATCAATAATATAATGACAAAAGTTTTTAGAATTATTTTGGGAAATGTTGATAACTTGCCAACATCAGGGATTAATATGATAAGGATATAAGTTGCTGATATACTAAAAGGACTATCAATAGGATGAAGGATAATATATTGCTAACATCAGACATCTCTCTCTCTCTCTCTCTTCTCTCTCTCTCTCTCTCTCTCTCTCTCTCTCTCTTTCTCCTCTCCTCCTCTCCTCTCTCTCTCTCTCTCTCTCTCTCCTCTCTCTCTCTCCTCTCTCTCTCTCTCTCTCTCTCTCTCTCTCTCTCTCTCTCTCTCTCTCTCTCTCTCTCTCTCTCTCTCTCTCTCTCTCTTCTTCTCTCTCCCCAACCCCCCCCTCTCTCTTCTCCCCCCTTCTCTCTCCACCCCCATCCCCCCCCCCCCCGCCTCCCTCCCTCCCTCCCCCTCTCCCTCCCCATCCCAACACCAAACAACCAAAAAGCAAAACAACATCACCAACGCTCCGCCAACCACCGGCCCTCATTCGCGACAAGGAAATGCTAACCGACCCTCCCAGCATCATGGCAGGGTATCGATCATGGAACCAGGACAAGGCAGCGTGCATGAGCGAATTCTCCATCGAGTATATATATTCATGGCGAGTCAGATTGAATTAATCTACGAGGCGGCAAATCCCATTCGCTGTTTTGATAGTTAACTGATTACTGGGTGTGTGTGTGTGTGTGGCACTCAGGACCCCACCGTGCCAGTGCCACAGTGCCAGTGTTCAGGGGCGTGTGGGGGCTTTCTTTGTGATGGATGTAACTCTCTCTCTCTCTCTTTCTCTTTCTCTCTCTCTCTCTCTCTCTCTCTCTTTCTTTCTTTCTTTCTTTCTTTCTTTCTCTCTCTCTCTCTCTCTCTCTCTCTCTCTCTCTCTCTCTCTCTCTCTCTTCTCTCTCTCTCTCTCTCTCTCTCTCTCTCTCTCTCCCTTCTGTTTCTGCTGGTTTTGTTTGTTTTGCTTGATTGTTTGTTTGTATGTCGTTCTTTCTCTCTTTCTCTTTCTTTCTTGATCTTTTCTCTTTCTTTCTCTCTTTTTCTCTCGATCTTTCTTTCTCTCTCTCTCTCTCTCTCTCTCTCTCTCTCTCTCTCTCTCTCTCTCTCTCTCTCTCTCTCTCTCTCTCTCTCTCTCTCTCTCTCTCTCTCTCTCTCTCTCTCTCTCTCTCTCTCTCTCTCTCTCTCTCTCTCTCTCTCTCTCTCTCTCTCTCTCTCTCTCTCTCTCTCTCTCTCTCTCTCTCCTCCTCTCCCTCCCTCCTCCCTCTCTCTCCTTCCTCCTTCCTTCTCAATTTTTTTTTCTCTCTCTCTCCCTTCCCGCACGTGTATTTCTCTCTCCCTTCTTTTTTCACACTCTGGCTTACCCAGTGATATTATTCGAATTTGGCGGGTTAATCGGTTTTCGTCCATTCATTATCGAAGCGAAATTGGATAACAATAAAAGTGATCGCTGATGAATTCGATCAGCTGTGTTTTTCTTCGTCCTTTGCTCTCTCTCCCTTCTCTTCCTCCTTCCTTCTTCTTCTTTCTCTCTCTTCTTCCTCTTATTCATCCTTCTCTAATCTTCTTCTTCCTCTTTTTTCTTCCCCTTTCTCCCCTTCTCCCTTTCTCTTTCCCTCTTCCTCCTCCTCCTCCGTCTCCTTCTTCTTTCTCCTCCTTCTCTTCCTCTTCCTCCGTCTCCCCTCTTCCTCCGCCTCCTGCTTCTCCTCTCCCTCCTTCCCCTTCTCCTTTTCGTCCCCACTTTCCCTCCCTCCCCCACACTCTCTCTCTCTTTCTCTCCCTCCTTCTCTTTCCTTCCCTGCCTCCCTCCCTCTCTCTCTTGCCCTCCCTCCCTCTCCTTCATCCCCCCCCCTCCCCGCTGAACACGAGAACCTCAAAGCTAAGCGGATGAACGGAAGTGAACGAAATTGAACGCACACATCGCAGCGGTTTTTTTCACGAGCGAACGCGCCTCGCTAGCCTCCGTCAGTGTTGCCATTGTCGTGTCCACAAACCCGCTAGGACTGGACTTAACAGAGAAAGAAAGCGCTAGAAATATCTCCTCATCCCCCCCCCCCCCCCCAAAAAAAAGAGGGGGGGGTTGGGAGACTTTAACAAAAAATAAATAAATAAATGAAAATGATAATAATAATCAAAAAAAAAAAAAACAAATAATAATAATAATAAAATCGCTCAAAAGAAACTTTCGAAAATTCCCCCGCGCTAGATGATAGCTCAAAAAAAACACCAGACCGAGCGAGGAGGGAAAATCGCTAGAATGGCAACACTGCCTCTCCTCCGTCACCGATCTGGAAAGGAATTAAGCGGTTAGAGAAGCGGTACTCCGGCGGTACTGGGCCGGTACTCGTATACTCATCCGGTACGGTACTCCGGCCGGTTATTAGTCTGATTGCTGCGGTTAGGGATGTTTTGGGGGAGAGGAAGGAGGTTTGTGGTTAGGGAGGGAGGAGGAGGTAGAGGGCGGGAGGGAGGAAGGAAGGAGAGAGGAAAAAGGAGGTAGGTTGGAAGGAGGGAGGAGGGAGGAAGGAAGGGAGGGAGGACGTAGGAGGTAGGGAGGGGAGGGAGAGAAAGGAGGAAAAGGAGGAAGAGAGGATGAAGGAGGGAGAGAAGCTGAAAAGTTGGGAGGGGAGGGAGGGAGGAAGGGATGAAGCAAGGAAGGGAGGGAGGGGGTTTGTGGTTAGGGAGGGAGGGAGCAGGGAGGGAGGGTGGGGAGGAGGATGAAGGCAAGGACGGGAGGGAGGGGAGGAAGGAGGGGGTAGGGAGGGAGGGAGGCTGATAAGGTGGGAGGGAGGGATGGGGAGGAGAAGGAGGAAGCGAGGAAGAAAGAGGGAGGAGGGGATGGTAAGAAGGTGAAAGGGGTGGATGGGAGGAGGAAGGGAGGAAGCGAGGAAGGCAGGGAGGAAGAAGGAGGTAGGGAGAGAGGGTGGAAGGAAGAAAGAGATAAAGAGAGGGAAAAAGGGAGGAAGAGGGAGGTAGGCGAGAGAGGGATGTAAAGGAAGAGAGAGAGGAAGGGAAAGAGGGAGGATAAAGGAGAGAGGGAGGACGAGGGAGGGAGGAAGAGGAGGGAGAAGAGGAAGTACGGAAAGGGGGAGGGAGGAAGAGGAAGTAGGGTAAGGGGAGGGGGCGGAGTAAGGGGAAGAACAAGGCGGCTGGGGAGAAAAATCTTGGGTGAGACCTTGAGCGCTGCTCTTGGTTAATCTGTATGTGGACATGTACATACGCCCATACAAACTTATACACACACAAACGCACGCACAAATACGCAATTCTTTCAACATATGTGTGGTGTGTGGATATGTATATGTGTGTGTTTGTATATATATTATTATACATACATACATAGACACACACACACACACACACACATATTATATATATATATATATATATATATATTATAATTATATATATATATATATATATATATATATATACACACACACATCATATATACATACATATATATGAAAAGAACTAGCCACAATGAGAATTGAAAATTAAGTGTTATTTTTTCAATTCTCACTGTTGCGCTAGTTTCATTTTTCAGGTTTTTGTGTATTACGTCACTGTGTTTTGAGTTGTTGTTCATACATACATACATGTATATATATATATATATATATATATATATAATATATACTATATAATATATATATATATATACTATATATATTTTTTTTTTTTTTTTTTTTTTTTCATA
>NW_020868586.1:76652-81863 GCF_003789085.1 Penaeus vannamei | reverse complement strand
TTCTTCCAATCTCTTCACTCTTTTTTCTACGCTTTTTTATTATCCTTCGTACGACGCGCGATCGTATCATTCCTCCCCCCCCCTCTCATTGTTCTTCTCTCCCCTTTTTTCCTCCGAGGAACAAACTAAAAGTTACACTGATAGCCTGCTTAGCTCGATGAGGAGTTGCCCTTATCAGGCTCTTCTCTCTCTCCTTCCTCTCTTCTTCTCTCCTCTCCTCTCTCCTCTCTCCTCCTCTCCTCTCTCTCTCTCTCGTCTCTCATCTCTCTCTTTCTCTCTCTCTCTCTCTCTCTCTCTTTCTCTTTCTCTTTTCTCTCTCCTTCTCTCTCTCTCTCTCTCTCTTCTCTCTTCTCCTCTCTCATCTCTCTCTCCTCTCTCTCTCTTCTTCTCTCTCTCTTCTCTCTCCTCCTCTTCCTTCTCTTCTTCCTCCTCTTCGCTCCTCTCATTCTCTCTTCTCGTCTCTCTCTCTCTCTCTCTCTCTTGATGATGGCCTGATTGTGTGTGTCCTGTTCTCAATCCCCTCCGCTGACTTGTCGTGTGTATGTTGCAAATCTTGTAGGTGTGTGTCTGTGTGTGCTGTGTGTGGTGCTGTGTGTGTGAATGCCCTGTTGTGTTGCTGCGGTGTGATGCTGTCCTGTGTGTGTGCCTGATGCTGTGTGTTTGTGTGTGTCATGTGTGTGTTGTGTTGTGTGTTGTGTAAGCATCTTTCTCTCACCTATCCATTTTATTGTTTATTTATCCATCCATCCATTCCATCCTCTACTTTCTATCTACATATCTAATATCTTCCTATCCATCCATCCATCCACCTATCCATTTATCATACACATCTATCTATCCATCTACCCATTTCCTCCCACCTATCTATTTATCTACACATCTATCTATCCATCTACCCATTCCTCCACTTACCCTTCTCTTCACCTTCTCCCGCTTCTCTCATACTCCATTTCATTAAGTCTGATCTTCACTTTTCCTCTCCTTCATTTGCGAATACTGAAGCGAATAAAAGAACACATTATTTTCTCTCTCTGTAATGCTGGTTTTCTTTAAGTTATTTTCATCTATATATGTATCTTTTAACCTGTTTCATGTCCACAAGCAATGGAAAATACCGGCTGGGTCTGTTTGTATGTTGTGTATACATGTATGTGTGTATCTTTATATCTATCTTCATGAATATATGGCTAGTCATATTTATGATTATGGATAAATAGAAAGAAAGGGAGAGAAAGTGGGGTAAGAGGATAGAGAGAGAGATTGGGGTAAGGGGATAGAAAGAGATGGAGAAAAGAGAGGGATAGGGGAGAGAGAGAAGAGAGAGAGAGAGAGAGAGAGAGAGAGAGAGAGAGAGAGAGAGAGAGAGAGAGAGAGAGAGAGAGAGAGAGAGAGAGAGAGAGAGAGAGAGAAGAGAGAGGGAGGAGAGAGAGAGAGGAGAGAGAAGAGAGAGAGAAGAGAGAGAGAGAGAGAGAGAGAGGAGAGAGAGAGAGAGAGAGAGAGAGAGAGAGAGAGAGACAGACAGACAGACAGACAGACAGACAGACAGGCAGACAGATAGACAGACAAACAGATGCAGAGATAGACAAACAAACAAACATACAAACAACCAGAAATATCTGAAACAATATCTTGAAACTCCATTCAAGACGTATAAAGTTGGCAAACTTGAACCACAGATAAAAATAAAAATAACTCACCCAAAGCATTAAACAGATGCACGCACATTAAGTCATAAACAATGCACTATACCTGATTCATAAAGTATACATGAACGTGTAAGCATGTGTCTGGAACTTAACTGTATATCATATAACTTTACAACACTATGACCATTATACCAGTGTTTACGTGGCCGGCAAAGGGGGTGTTTATGTTAACACAAACATACTCACAAAGAAAATAAACACACGGGCATAAATACGAGATATGAATGCATAAGTGTACTGAATACGTGGCCAGAATTTCCTTGTGGTTTGCAATTGCATCTCGTTGCATAAATAACAATGATGCAGTCAAATGTGAGAAGCTTCTTCGTAAGCATCTATTTTCCGCTCGGGAAGGAGAGACTATGGAAACGATCTCTGGTTATTAAGAAAAAGTCGGAAATAAGTTTTCGTGGAAGGGAGATGAAATAGTGGTGGTGAGAGTGAGTGGTAATAGTGGTGGAGTGGTGAGGTGAGAGTGGTGTGGTGATGAGAGTGGTGATGGTGAAGTGGGTGATGGTGAGAGTGTGGTGGTGGTGATAGTGTGAGAGTGGTGGTAGTGGTGAGAGTGGTGATGGTGGTGATAGTGGTGATGTGATTGGTGGTGAGAGTGGTGGTGGTGGTGAGAGTGGTGGTTGTGATAGTGGTGAGAGTGGTGGTGGTGGTGGTGGTGGTGGTGGTGGTGGATAGTGGTGAGAGTGGTGGTAGTGGTGAGAGTGGTGGTGGTGATAGTGGTGAGAGTGGTGGTGGTGATGGTAAGTGGTGGTGGTGTGAGTGGTGAGTGTGGTGGTGAGAGTGGTGAGAGTGGTGGTGTGGTGAGAGTGGTGAGAGTGGTGGTGGTGGTGAGAGTGGGTGGTGGTGATAGTGGTGAGAGTGGTGGGTGATGAGTGGTTGAGTGATGGTGGTGATAGTGCGTGAGAGTGGTGGCGGTGATATGGTGATAGTGGTGAGAGTGGTGTGGTGGTGGTGAGAGTGGTGGTGTGGTGGTGGTGGTGGTGGTGAGAGTGGTTGGTGGTTGGTGAGAGTGGTGAGTGGTCGGTGGTGATGGTGAGAGTGGTGGTGTGTGTGGTGGTTGGTGGTGAGAGTGGTGGTGGAGTGGTGTGGTGTGATAGTGGTGATGGTGGTGAAATGGTGATGGTGGTGATAGTGGTGGTGGTGGTGGTGAAAATGGTGGTGGTGGAGCTGATGTGGTTGGTAATGGTGAAGCTAGTGGTGGTAGTGGTGAAGGTGATAATGTTAATGGTGATGTTAAGAGTGGTGGTGGCGAAGAGGACGAGTATGTTAATGATGATGATGATGATGATGATTGTGATAATGATGATGATGATGATGATGATGATAATGATGATGAGGAGGAGGATAATTATGATGATGATAATGATAATGAGGAGGAGGAGGAGGAGGAGGAGGATGCGGATGAAAATAGTTATGATGATGACAGTTATCACAAAAGGGAAAATAATAATGGTAATAATGACAATAATAGAGATAATGATAATGCTAACAATGGTGATGATTATGGTGAAAATGAAGATGATAATGATGAAAAAAATGATAAGGATGAAAATGATGATAAGGATGAAAATAATGATGATGTTAAGGATGAAAATGATGATAATGATGAAAATGATGATAATGATGAAAATAATGATGATAATGATGAAAATGATGATAATGATGATGCTGAGGATATTGACAACAAGGATAATAATAGCAATAATAATAGAAATAATAATAATTATGACAATGCTAATAATGATGATAATAATAATGATAACAATAATAACCATAATAATACTAAATAATGATAGAAAATAAACACACAAATAAACATATAAATATAAATAACAGAAACACAAGCTAGAAGACAACGGACTTAAGACCTAATACAGATCCCCCCCTCCCCCTACCCTACCCCCCTCCTCCAGCCCACCCGCCTACTCTCGCCTTAATAAACCTTTAGCGATATTAGGAAAAGCCCCAACTACTCCCCCCCTACCTCCACCACCCCCACCCCACCCAATCTCTCTCTTAATCACATGATATTTTGTACCCTTCTCCCCATCCCCACCTCCCCTTCCCCCCCCCCCCCCTCCGCTCTTATATACATCCCTTTGCACATTCTAAGCCGTCTACTATGCTAAACAACGCGTTCGAATGCGTCAGAGTGACTTAAATTCTACGATGCTTAAGCGCGCGTTCGGATACGTCGGTAGTGACTTAGACTTAAAGAGGATTAAAGTCCCGCCGATGGACTACGGGCTTTAAAGTGGATTTCCTAAATGTCGACAGAAAATGGGGGAGGTGGGGGGGGGGGAATGGGGGAACTTATCTTTTAATGGGCAGTTCTACCCTTGCTTTGGTCGTTTTGCTTGTCATCTGTTTGTTGGATTGTTTGTTTGAGGTCGTGTGATTGATTTTGATTCTCGTTTGTGAGTTTGTTTCGTGTTTTTTCCAGATTTTTTTTTGTTTTAGTTTTTTTTTAGATTTTTTCATGTAATGAGGATCGATTTGCAATATTCACTTATCGTTTTTTCTTTATTTTGTTCGTCCGTTTTTACATATTTCGTTATATCATTAAATGTTTCGGGATATCTATATATTCTAAGTCAGATCTATATCGAATTCAACCTGCTTATAAACAACACGAAAAGGGATTTAATCAAGTTTAGATTTTCATCTTATTACCTCAAACCAGATTTCATTCTCTATTAATACCTATTCATTTATATCCGATTTTTGTCGCTTTCAGTAATTATCTATTTGACTCTCTGTCCATCTTTATCCTATTACGCCATTTCTCTTTCTTTTATGGAGAGGACACGATGAAAAATTAACGCGGGGTTTTTAAAATCATGCTGTTGATTTGGCGTCCTTGATCTATGATTAATTAAATGCATTTTCGATTACATTCATAACCTTTTTCTCGTAATAGTGATAAAAGGTCAGTTATGAATTGTGATTATTATTGTTTTTCATATTGTTACTATCATTTTCGTTATCATTATTGTTCTATATTTATTACTATTAGTATCATTATCATTATCATTAGCAATTACTTGGTATTGATAGTCATTCATCATAAACACCCTAATATTTTAATTTTTATTTTTTTTTAGTATCAACAGTTACTGAGTTTAAATAGTATATAGTTTAACAGTTACCCTTAATCTTAACACATGCATAGTCTGTCATTTACTCAATTTTAGCAACTATATAATTAATATTTAACAATATAATCCCATTGAGTCTATCACTAACTCAGCTTTAACAGTTACACAACCTAAAAGTTATTTTTAACACTTATCCAATCTACCTGTTACACAATTTTATCAGTCACTCAATCTAAATAGTTGCGCAGTATAACAAATTCTCAAAGTTATTTTCACCGAACAGTTACTATCCCTATCTCCTGTAAAGTTTTTTTTTTTTTTTTTTTTTTTTAATCCTGGCCTGTCAATCACACAACACGACTATTATAACTCTTGATGTTCCTTTTTTCGAAATG
>NW_020868586.1:35000-45500 GCF_003789085.1 Penaeus vannamei | reverse complement strand
ACACACACTACCATATATATGTATACATATATTAGTGTATATGCATGTATGTATACCAGTATACATATAAGGTCAAGTGTGCTGCGTAGTTCAACATGGGTACAGGTGCCAGGGTACATGGGCACTTGGCCTTCCTTACATCCTCGATAGGGAAAGAGAGGGGGGGGGGGTACATGGGCAACAGCCTGTGTCTTCCATGCCACCCATGTCCAGGCCTGCGCTCACGGGAGGATGACCCAGCGCAACTGCAAAGCGCCGACACAATACGGTTTGCATTGAGTGTTGGGAGAAGCTGTTCCATCGCCAACTCGGGTATCATGGCTTCCTGGAACAGATTAAATAACACTCATGGCCGACGGATGTCACAAGTGAAATATATACACATACATATATATATACAGATAGATAGATAGATAGATAGATAGATAGTGTCTCTCTCTCTCTCTCTCTCTCTCTCTCTCTCTCTCTCTCTCTCTCTCTCTCTCTCTCATATATATATATATATATATATATATATATATATATATATATATATATATATATATATATATATATATATATATATATATATATATGTATGTATGTACACATATATAAAATTCCCCCGTCCTATTCCCTCACACTTTCCCTGTTCATTTCCGCCCATCTCCCTTTCACATGCACACTGAAGTTAACAAAGGGGACTTAAGCTTCCGTTTACAGAGTTACCGTCCCGAGAATATAATCATGTGAGGTTTTACCGACACTTTAGAAAATGTTCAGAATGTGTGAATGAAGAGGCCGACATTGTTTTATGTTATTTCCTTTTCCGTCTCGTCATTCATTTGTTTACATATTTTGAGGAGAAATGTGTGTAAGGGGAAAGGAGGGGTTGGGGAGGGAGATAGGGACGGGAGGGAGAGGGAGAGAGAGAGAGAGAGAGAGAGAGAGAGAGAGAGAGAGAGAGAGAGAGAGAGAGAGAGAGAGAGAGAGAGAGAGAGAGAGAGAGAGAGAGAGAGAGAGAGAGAGAAGCAAATCGAGACAGATAAAGAGAGAAGAATAAAGACCAAGAGACAGACAAATGAACTAACAGAAATAGAGACCCGGAAAGACAGAAAAAGAAAGAAAGAAAAGATAAAAAAAGAAGAAGATAAAAACAAATAAACCACACACACTAAAAAAAAGGGGGAGAGGAGGGGGGGGAGAGGGAGGAGAGAAAGATCCCCCGACCTCATCCCTCAAACGCCGATCCTCAACCGGTAGCACGCACGCACGCACGCACGCACACGCACGCATATGCACGCGGGTGAAGCAAAATCTTCTTAATTGACACTTACCCGCATTAAACAGAGGCAACACACCACAGCTCCGCCTGACCCAGCGACCTAGTTACCCGCCCCGAATGAATGACTGATCATGATACGAGGGAGAGAAGGGGAAGCGAAAGGAGGAAGGAGGAAGGGAAGGGGAGGAGGAAGGAGGAAGACGAGGAGGAAGGAGGAAGGAGGAAGACGAGGAGGAAGGAGGAAGGGAAGGGAGGGGGGAGGGAAAGGAGGAAAGGGAAGGGGGAAGGAGGAAGGGGAAGGGGAAGGAGGAAGGGAAGGGAGGAGGAAGGGAAAGGGGGGAAGGGGAGTGGAAGAGGAGGGGGTGGGGAGTGGAAGGGGAGGAGAGGGGGATGGGGAGTGGAGGGAGGAGGAAGAGTGGAATAGGAGGGGGAGATAGAGGAGAGGGTGAAGGAAGGGGGAGGGACGATAGAGGGAGAGACAATCGATAGGGAAAGGGGAAAGGAAGAGGCTAGGGGGATGAGAGAGAGAGAGAGAGGAAGAGAAAGATGAAGGGAGATGGAGAGGGGAAGAAGAATTACAATTGGGGGGGGGGGAGAAGGGATTTAGCGAAAAGTAACAGAGGGAAGAATCAAAAGAGAAGAAAGAGTGAGAGAGAGAGAGAGAGAGAGAGAGAGAGAGAGAGAGAGAGAGAGAGAGAGAGAGAGAGAGAGAGAGAGAGAGAGAGAAGAGAGAGAGAGAGATGATAAACAGAAGAAGAGGGGAAGACAAGGCGATATAACAAAGAGGAACCAGAAAAAATAAAGAAATCGGGAGATAATGGCAATAATGATAAAAAAACATAATTATGATAATAATAAGGAAAAAAAAGAAGTAAGGGAAGAGAAGATAACACACAGAAGAAGACTGAAGAGAGAAATAACCAGAGACAAAAACAGACAGACACAGCTGACAGACAGACAAACACACTGAATAAAATATACAGATCCTCTCCCCCTACATCCTTATTTTTGCTCTCCATTCTCTTTTCTCTGTCCCTCATTCCCCCATTTTTTTTTTTTTTTCTCTCTTCGTCCTTCCCCATTCTTTTTTCTCTTTTCCTCCTTCCCCCATTCTTTTTTTCTCTCTCTTCCTCCTTCCCTCTTATTTGTCTGCCCTTCTCCGTTCTTTCTCATCCTCCTTATATTCCCTCTCTTTCTTTTATGCCTGGTTTATCTCCTAATTTTTATTCTCTTTTTCTCGAGGAAAGAAAGATAAGATTCATCCTTCTTGGAATGTGGAACAATAAACAGGAGATAAGGAGAAGTAGTAGAAAGAAGAGGAGGGCGAGTAGGAGTGGATGGTGGAGGTAGGAAGAGGGGGAGGAGGAGGAAGAGGAGGGGGAGGGGAGGAGGAGGAGGAAAGGAGGAGGAGGAGGAGGAGGAAAAAGGAGGAGGGGGGGGAGAGTGGATGGTGGGGGGAGGAGGAGTGGATGGTGGAGGTAGGAGAGGTGGAAGGAGGAGGAGGAGGAGGAGGAGGAGGAGGAGGAGGAAAGGAGGAGGAGGGGGAGGGGAGGAGGAGGAGAGTAGGAGGAAATATAGGAAAAGGAGAGAGAAGGAAAAGGACAAAAATAGGACAAAAAGGAGCATGGAAAGGAGGAAAACGCAGGGGTGATATGGTGTGGGCGTTGAAACGAAAGAAGCCGAAAGAAGTAAGAGAAGAGGGGAAACAAGGGGACGAAGAAGAAGAGGAAGAGGAGGAGGGGGAGGAGGAGAAGGAGGACGAAGAGGAGGAGCAGGACGATGAGGAGGAGGAAAAGGAGGGGCGCGGCCAATCATCGGGAAGTTGTCATGACAACGCCATGTTGTGAGAGGGGAGGCGGTGCTGCCGGGGGGAATCAATATATAGCAAGGGGGGGACGGCAGCATCCCGTCAGTCCTCACCTGTCCTTCACCTGGTGCGGAGGCTGCCCAGTCCACTCAGGAGCCACGCCACAGGAGGACCACGAGGACGGCTTGCGGTGTCGTCGGCAGCATCCCCGCCTCATCTCCCGCCTGTGAAGAGGAAGACTCGGTTTGGGAGGATCTTGGCTTCGGTGACCCAGCCGCTCGGAGGAGGAAATTGCGAGAAGGAACGGTCTTGTTCACGTTTTCTGTCCCGTAGAGCATTCTTTTCCTCTTTATATATCCTCCCCTCTTTTTTATTGGCATCCCCCCCTTTTTTGTTCTTTATTCCATTACTGAATTCTTTATCATATTTTTTTATCACTCACTTTCATTTCTAACTTCGTGTTGTTCGTATCCTGTTCTTCCTGTGGCAATTTTTTTTTTTTTTTTTTTGAAAGGCAATCTCAGTCAGTCAGTCACTCATTCATCTCACATACCTTTCCTCCTTAAGCCCATCTCCCGCTCCCTTCACTCGCCACATCACCCACATAGACCGTGATCCCCACATCCCCTTAAACGAAAAGAAGAGGACTCTCTCCCCGCCATTCAGAGTCCTTCTAAATGCTCACATCCTCGCGCCTCCCTCTCCCCTCCGCCCCCCGCCCCGCGACCCCCCGAGGACGCCCGCGGAAGGAAGCCAAGATAAACAGGTGAGACGTGTTTGCCGGTCGCCTGGAGAGGTCCGTGGTGCAGTCCCTCGCCCTTGTCCCTCGGCAGGGCACGCGTCGGCTCGCCTCTCCCAGAGCTCCTGGTCGTGTGTGTTCGTTTTCCCGTTCGGCGCCTCCGCCTTCGTCGCCTTCTGCGCTGAGCTGCGTCGCCAGTGACTCGGTGGCGTCTGACTTCCTTTTTTTTTACCTTTTTTGAGTTCGTAACGCTTGAGGAGGTCCAAGTCGCTAGAATCGCTCCGACTGTAGATAATCTAACAAAAATCGGGAAGAAAAGTAGTGTGCGCAGGAGGAATCTATATCATATTAAAAAAAAAATGAGTCGCGGGTACTGCTAATCGCCCCTTCATCATTGCCTTCCAAGCCGTCGGAGTAATCGCGGGATTCCGACGAGACCTATCATCCTCTGCTCCTTCCAGTGATTCTCGAGTCATTATTTCCCCCCCTTTTTTCTCTCTCAACGCCCGCCAAGACCTCCGGGTAGTTAGCTCTTCCTGAGAAAGCCCTAATCATTATCAGCTCCTTCTAAGACGCCCAATGCTAGCTATTACTTCCTTCTGAGACGCGACGCTCGCTATCACGCTTGTTGGCTGTCCCTACAAAGCCACGGGCCATTAAGCTGTTACGCCGCCGTTTATATCCAGCAGCCGTGTTATCATTAGCGCTGGGTGACGTGACCCTCGAGTACGCGACTGAGAGAGAGAGAGAGAGAGAGAGAGAGAGAGAGAGAGAGAGAGAGAGAGAGAGAGAGAGAGAGAGAGAGAGAGAGAGAGAGAGAGAGAGAGAGAGAGAGAGAGAGAGAGAGAGAGAGAGAGAGAGAGAGAGAGAGAGAGAGAGAGAGGAAGCGAAGAGAAATAGAGAAAAAGAGAGGAAGGGGATAGAGAAGTGAGAGAGAGGGTAGAAAGAAAAAGGAAAACGGAAGAAGTAGAGGGACACAGCGAGAGAGAGAGAGAGAGAGAGAGAGAGAGAGAAGAGTAACGTTCCATTTTTAACTGTTGATCAAAAGATGAACGAGCGCTCTTAACGAATCCCCTCCACGCTCCCCTTCTCATCTTCTCCCCCTTTGCACTCTGCCTCTTTCCCCTCTCTGTCCATTGCCACTATTGAGAGAGAGAGAGAGAGAGAGAGAGCGAAAGAGAGAGAGAGAGCGAGAGAGATAGCGAAGAGAGAGAGAGCGAGAGAGAGATAGCGAAAGAGAGAGAGAGAGAGAGAAGCTAGAGTTCATCTATAATACACTAATTTAAGAGGAAGCCTCCAGGTCGTGGTTCCCCTCCGCTCCTCTCCCGTCGAAGGGGCGTAGCACATCCTCCTTCGCCTTTTCCCTTTCATCTCCCCGTTTCTCCTCCTCGCCAGCGTCTTGGAAGGTCAAAGGCCAATCGAAGGCCGGCTTTTATCAAACATTTCTCGTCACTTGCACGCCATTCCAGTTCCATCACCATATCGATCCCGGCGTCGGCCTCGGCGAGTGTCAATCTCCCGTAATTCCTTAATAATCCACCACTGACTGTTGGAGTAGATAGGCGGCGTTCCTCCCTCGGTCATAGGCCTACCGGCGACTGCCCGGTGTATTGTGTTCGTCATGGCTGAAAGGGGAAACGGCCCGTGCCTTCTGATCCTCTCTCGCCTTTCCCCTCTTCCACCCGAACCCCCTTGAACTCCCCCTCTGAGGGAAAATGATTTTAAGGAAATGAATAATCCGCCTATTTGCCAAGGGCTAAAGCGGGGAGAGGCGTTGGTCGCTGCTGCTGGATGTGAAGGAGTCGTTTGCGGGTAGGATTTCACTGATGCGATTTTGTTTTCCTATTTTGTTGCGGGAATGAACCTCTATGATCCTTTAAAAGGCGGATCGAATACGATGCTGAATCGGATTCGAATCTACTCTGGTATAAAACGTTTAGTTGAAGTAAATGTTCGATTTGGGACTACCAGAGAGGAGCGCCAGGTAGTTGATGAGGCGGAGGATAAATAAGGCATTGACGAATGAGGCAAAGTCGGCTGCGGTGTCAGTTATCCTCCGCTCATCCATCCGGCCAATTTTATCATTTCTGAGAACACACACACACACACACACACACAACACACACAACACACACACACAACACACACACACACACACACACACACACACACACACACACACACACAACACAAACACACACACACACACACACAACACACATACAGATACACACACACACACACTCAAGAACGTCTTCCATATCAGTCCACGAGCCAGTGTCTTATCGCCGGAAGCACCAGACTTCCTGTCGCCTGTTCCTGGGAGACTTTTAATTTGATCTGCGTCGGGTATGAGATGCGTGTTCTTGTTTGTTTGTTTGTTTGTTTGCTGAGCGTGTTTAGGCAAGAGTGTAGATGGCGGCGTTACTTTCTTTCTCTCTCTTTCCCTGTCTTTCTTTGTTTTGCGTTTTTTGTTTGCTTGTCTTGGGTCCATTTTCTTTTCTTGATTTTTTCTTTTTCTTTCTCTTTCTTATCTCTCTCTCTGTCTGTCTCTCTCTTTCTTGCATTTTTGTTTGCTTCTCTTAGATCCATCTTTTTCTTAATTCTCTCTCTCACTCTCTCCTTCGCTCTATCTCTCTTTTTCTTTTCTCTCTCTCTCTCTCTCTCTCTCTCTCTCTCTCTCTCTCTCTCTCTCTCTCTCTCTCTCTCTCTCTCTCTCTCTCTCTCTCTCTCTCTCTCTCTCTCTCTCTCTCTCTCTCTCTCTCTCTCTCTCCAAACTCACACAATCCACTTATCTCCCATTCTCTCTGTCCCTCCATCTTCTTTATCCTTTTTCCCCCGCTTCTCTTTCCCCCTCCTTTCTTTCCCCCCCCCCCCCCAACGGTTACCATGGAAACCGAATGAACCCGTGACTCCTTCTATTCCATCTTCAATTCCGATGACTTTTGGTGTTATTTTGGAAAGACTAGACAACCTGCTCTCTACCTCACTGTCTGAGAAAGCGACGGGGAGTAAACAGGAAGAGAGGGAGAACGTAATAAAAGAAAGAAAGAAAGACCTCACTGTCTAAGAAAGCGAGATAGCGACGGGAAGTAAACAGGAAGAGAGGGAGAACGTAATAAAAGAAAGAAAGAAAGACCTCACTGTCTAAGAAAGCGAGAAAGCGACGGGAAGTAAAGAGGAAGAGAGGAAGAACGTAATAAAAAAGAAAGAAAGAAAGAAAGGAAGGAAGGAAAAAAAAGTAAGGGGTAATTATATATGCCGCTCAGATTGATTGCTTTGTCGTTCGACTTGAAAGAAGAAGGAAGGAAGGAATATGGATTTTGTGTATGAAAGTTAAAAAAAGGAAGGAAAAAAATAATGCGTTGTTTTTCGACTTTTCATCCGTCTACGCGATCGATTTTTTTTCAGTCGGATTTCTCCATCTCCTCATCATCGCCATTCCTTCATCTCCCCCTCCTCCCTTTTTTATCGTCTGTCTCCCTTCACACCCATTTCATACGCTTAGACAAGTGTTCGTTTTCTTGTTACGACAGAAGCCCATATCAACCCCGTCCTTATTATGCCACGATAAATGTGTAAAAAAAAAAACTTTTCCTTGTCTTTCATGGCTGTTATCGTTATCGTCTCTTCTCTATTCTGCGATTTTCTCCTCTTTCGTCTGGTTTTCTCTTATTTCTTGATTGTCATGTCTGTCATGTCTCTTCGTTTTCGTTTTCGTTTGGTCTTTCTTCTCTGTTTTCTTTCGTCTTCATGCTCTACTTTTTTCTCCATCTTTTTATCTCCTCCTCCTCCTCCTCTTATTCCTCCTCTCCTCTCCACCTCCTCCTCTTCCTCCTCCTCCTCCTCCTCCACCTCTTCTTCCTCCTCCTCCTAAAAGACCTTTACGAAAAAAGATCCAAAAAAGAAAAAAAAAATAAGATTCCCAAGCCAAGACAACCCCAAGACACTTCGCTTCGCCTTAAGAGAAGAGGAATTGACAAGAAGAGAAAACAGGTAACTTTCTTTTTTGTTTTTGTTTCGTCTGTTTCGTATTTATTAAGGTCGGTTTGTCATTTTGTTCACCTGTGACGTGGGAATGAAATGATGAGGTAGAGTGTCATACTTGCAATGTGTCTGTTATTGATGTGGTTATTATAGTCTTTATCATCATCGTTAACATCATTATTGTTATTTCTGTTATTTTTGCTATCATTATTATGATTATTTTATCATTATCATTATTATATTATTATATTATATTATCATCATCATTATTACTAGTATTATTATTATTATTATTATTATTATTATTATTATTATTATTATTATTATTATTATTATTATTATTACTGTTATTGTTATCATTATTATCATTACTATCATTATTATCATCATTATTATTATCATTATCATTATTATTACTATTGTTGTTGTTGTTGTTGTTGTTATCATTAATATAATATTATATTATCATTATTATTATCATTACATTATTTTCATTATCATTATTTTTATTATCATCATCATCATTATTATATATCATCATTATTATTATTATATCATCCTCATACTCATCATCATCATCATTACCAACAGCATGAGTGCTACTACAACCTCTGCCCTTATTAGCATTATGAATCAATAATTCATTCATAATTCATCTCAGTGAAAAAAAGGGATAGGGAGAGGTAGGGGATGACTCGATAAAAGGGGAACCGAAAGGGTAGGAAGGGGGAAGAGAGAAAGAAAAAAAAAGGTGAATAGGGGGTCGAAAGAAAGGTAAAAAAAGAGAGAAAATGAGAAACAGGAAGAGTTTTTTTGCAGTGTTGTTTCCTTTTTGTCTGTCTGTTAGATATCAGCCTTTAATATTTCGCTTCACAAATGCGAGTGTGGGATTTCAGGCACATTTGATGCGAATTTAAGTGACATGCAATATGTATATATATATATATATATATATATATATATATATATATATATATATATATATATATATATATATACATACATTCATACACACACACACACACACACACACACACACACACACACACACACACACACACACACACACACACACACACACACACACGCACGCACACGCACCACACACACACACACACACACACACACACACACACACACACACACACACACACACACACACATATATATATATTATATATATATTATATATATATATATATATATATATATATATATATATGTACACACACACACACACACACACAGTGTGTGTATGTGTGTGTGTGTGTGTGTGTGTGTGTGTGTGTGTGTGTGTGGTGTGTATGTATATGTATGTATATATATATATATATAATATATATATATATATATATATATATATATATAATATATATATATATAATATATATATATCTATATATATATATATATATATATATAATATATATATATATATATATATATAAATATACGTATGTGTGTGTGTGTGTGTGTGTGTGTGTGTGTTGTGTATGTATATGTAATATGTAAATATATATGTATATAATATATATATATATATATATATATATATATATATATATACATATATATACAAACACACACACACACACACACACACACACACACACACATATTATATATATATATATATATATATATATATATATATATATAATATAATACATACATACATACATACATACATATGTATATACATCTACAAACATACATACATACATACATCGAAAGTTTAAGCATCGTTATGTGATGTTAAAGTAGAAATGCAGCATAACATCTGTCATAGAGGTTGTTTATATAAGCTAAGTACAAAAAATGTTTGATAAAATGATTAAGAAGATACGTTAATTGTGATAATTGTATTTACGAACAAAGTAAACGAGAACTATAACATAATGACGATTACATTTTCAAACCTATTGTTAAAAAGTAAAGAACTATAATCCCATTGATGGAGAAGAAATAAAAGAGAAAATGAAAGAAGAAACATAAAAAAAGAGAAATAAAAAAAAAGAAAGAAAAAAAAATAACAAAAGAATAAAAAACATAGACAATAGACATAGACAAAAATACAGAACAATAGCAACGGACACGGTAAATAATCCTAGTAATAAGGAAGTAAATCCAAGAAGCTTTTTTGAGATAATGATTAAAAATGCTCCTGCCGGGATTAGGTCCACTGCGATTAACCGGATTAACAGGGGGGGGGGGGAGGGGAGAGGGGAGAGGTGATAGGCAGGATGGGGTATATGGGGGGGATGTATGAAGGGGGGGAGGGGAGGGGGAGGAGGGGAGGGGAAGGGGAAGTCTGAGGGGGGGGAGAGGGATAGGGGGGAGGTGAGGGGGGGAGGGGAGGGGGATAGGGAGGGTGAGGGGAGGGGTTACTAAGGGGGTGGAAGAGGATAGGGGGGGGGGAAGGGGAATTCTAAGGGGGGTTGGGGTTGATGGTAGTCTGGAGGAGGGAAAGGGGGTAGGAGGGGGAGGTGGGGAGGTTGAGCGTGAGGAGAGGGGGGGAGGGGATGGATGTTCCGGAGGGAGTTAGAGTGGGCGGTTTGGAGGAGGAGGAGGGGGATGGGGGGTGGGGGATTGGAAGGGGTGAGAAGGGAGGTACGGTAGTGCCGAGGGGGGAAAGGGAGAGGAGGGTAGAGAGGGGGGAGGGGATATTCCTCATATCCGCTTCCAGGTCCTGTTTATTGTTTT
>NW_020868586.1:25000-30000 GCF_003789085.1 Penaeus vannamei | reverse complement strand
CAGTAAGTGGGAATACGACACGAAATTAAAAAAAAAAAAAAAAAAAAAGAAGTAAGCTTATCCCTTATAAATGCTGGAGTTGACTTTACCACGTAACATATTTCCTACAATTCCTACCGGTATCATATCTGGTCTGGTTGGTATCGGGTATCAACTGGTGAATAAAAGAAGCTGTGCAGAAATAAGTTTTAGAATATCGCTCAGACTGCTTGTTCTGAGTTAAATGAGCGGGGGATTGGATGATGCGTGGTGGTTGTGCTGCTTGAGTGGAGTTAGCTGTGTATTGTCTTTCTCTTTCTTCCTTCTCGGTTTCTTTTCTCTTATTCTCTTTCTTTCTTTCTTTCTTCTCTTTCTCTTTCTTTTTTTCTTTTCTTTTCTTTCTTTCTTTCTTTCTTATCTTTCTTTCCTTTCTTTCTTTCTTTTCTTTTCTCCTCTCTCTCTCTCTCTCTCTCTCTCTCTCTCTCTCTCTCTTCTCTCTCTCCTCTCTCGTTCTGCCTCTACTCTCTCCCTTCTCTTCCTCCATTCCCTCTCCCCTCCCCTCCCTTTCCTCCCTCCCACCCCTCCCTCCTTTTCCTCCACCTTTCCTTCCTCCACACCCTCCCTCTCTCTTTTCTGTCTCTCTCATCTGCCTATATTCTAATATAATTGTAATCGGTCACTTTACCATAGTTCTTATACCCGTTCTTGGAATATAGTGACCTATGTGTCTGTCTATCTATATTACGTGAATCATTTAGTGTGAATTATTATCATGTTACCATTACTGGTGTACCTGCTGTTGTTGTTACTATTACTGTTACTATTGCCATTGGACATTACTAATATTGCTATTATTACTACATCACTGTTATCATAGCTATTATCATTACTATTATCTATTACTCTTATCTTTACAGTTTTTAACATTATCAATATTACTATGGCCATTGAGCATTACTAATATTGATCATAACCGCTCACTAATCATAACTATTATCATAATTACTCTATTATCACGACTATTATCCATTACCCTTATTTTTACGATTACTAACCTTATTACCCCATTATTCTTACTATCACTGATATTAATGCCACGTCGCTTTTGATAATGCTTGTCCGTTGCCGTCACTAATACCGATGCTAAAAACATGACAGTAATTATTGCCAGTCATCAGTGATGCAATTAATATGACTCTCATCCCTCGCATACAATTAAACGTGACTTTCTCCATCCCTCGCCATACAATTACGACGTGACTTTCCATCCCTCGCCATAAACCAACTTAGCATGACTTTCCATCCCTCGCACTAACTTCCTTAACAATTAACGTACTTTCCATCCCTGCGCCAATACAATAACGTGACTTTCCATCCCTTCCCATAAATAACGACTTTCCATCCCTCGCCATACAATAAACTTTCCAACCCCGCCATACAATTAACTTTCCATCCCTCGCCATTAACAATTCAGACTTCCATCCTCGGCAATGACACTTTCACCATACCCTCGCCATATACACAATTAACAGTGACTTCGCATCCCTGCGGCCTTACAATTAACGTAACTTTGGTTCATGCCCTCGCCATTCAATTAACGTGACTTTCCATCCCTCGCCATACAATTTATACTGTGAGGGGTTCCATCCCTCACCATATTTTGCACTTGTTGACCCGTTTCTGTGCCCTACGTCTCTCTCTCTTCTCGTCCTATCTCTCTCTCCATCTCTCAATCTCTCTCATGCATCTCTGTCTCTCTCTCTCACTCTCTCTCTCTCTATCGTGATCTCTTCACTCTTCTCTCTCATCTCCTCTCTCTCCTCACTCACTCTCTCTCCCCCTCCTCTCTGCTCATCCGTCCCCTCTCTCTCCTCGGTTCTGCCTTACCTTCCTTCTCACCGGGTTACTCTTACCCACAAAAGAGTACAATGAGGTTAAAAAAATGATTTCCCATAATATTTGCCAGATCCTTGCCTCAGCAGGAGGAGAAGACGGACGCCCGGTCCTGGGGCGGAGGCGGGCGAACATTGCTACAGGATTGTTGGTTTGTAATTAAATTTTCAAGGGAGAAAAGGGGTTGGGGGAGAGGGGGCGAGGGGGCGAGACTGGGGGTAGGGGGGGAGGGGAAGGAGGGGGGAGGACAGGGGGAGGAGGGAGGGCCGGGAAAAAGGAGGGAAGGAGGGGGAGGAAGGGAGGAAAGAGGGGGTGCAGGGGGGAGGAGGGAGGAAAAGGAGTGGGGGTGCTGGTGGGGGTGAGGAAAAGGGAGGAAAGAGGGGGCTAACAGGGGGGAGGAGGGGGGTGGGGGGGAGGACTATGCAGGACTGTGGCGATTGCGATGGTGGATTGTGAGGCATGTTGGAAAGTGAAGAGGTAGGTAGAAGATCGAAGTAACAGGGGGGGCCGGGTGGGGGGAGGGGGGGTAGGGCGGGAGGGGGGGGGGGGGTTGGAGGAGGGGGAGGGAGGGATGGGGGGATGATACGAAAGGAGGTTGAGTGGAAAAAATGAGGGGGGGGGGGGGGGGGGGGAAGGGAGGAAAAGAGGGGGGGCAGGGGGAGGGAAAAGATGGAGGAGGGCCGAGGGAAGAGGGGGGGGCTGCTGTTATTTACGGAGTGGGAAGCCTTCATATTATTGGCGCGGGATCTGGGTATTGGTAGTCCTCAGTGAGGGGGAAAGGGAGGGGAAGAGGAGAGGTGAGCTTTGTACTTTTTTTTTTTTTTTTTTCCTTGTCATTTACATGGCTTTTTTTTAATTATCATTTTTTTTTATCCTCCTGGGGCATTTCTTTACGTTCTTCTCTGACTTTAAAAAAAAACATTAATAATTCTTTCCACTTTATTATTATTTTCTCCTCTCTTCTTGCTTTGCCCTTCTATTCGTATATTCATTCATTTTATCTTTCTTTCACCCTGGACACATTCCCAACATTCCCCCTATTTCCCCTTTCTTCCCTTATTGTTTTCCCCTTAAAGGCCGATTTTGTGGCCTTCCCCCCCCCCCCCGTATCATAACCCCCAGATGTTCTGTCCTAAGCTGGTGTTGTGCACCGTGTGGGAAGGGTACACGTACATCTGAAAATCATATATGTTGCCCTGTATTGATTTACAGAAATGATGATATATACAACTCACAGATAGCAATACACACATAGATGCATATGCGTACACACACACACGATCATCATCACACACTAAACACGGACAACTCCACAGCACACACACATACTCCTCTCCTTCCCGCTCCTTCTCTCTCTTTTCTCTCCATTAAAACACTTCCTCTCTCTTTCTTTCTCCTCGCTCTCTCTCGTCTCCTCCTCTCGTCTCCTCTCTCTCTCTCTCTCTTTCTCTCCTCTCTCCTCATTCTCTTCCTTCCTTTGTCTCGTCTCTTTTCTTCTTCTCTCTCTCTTCTCTCTCCTCCTCTTCTCTTTCCTTCTCTCTTCTCTCTCTCTCCTCTCTCTCTCTCTTCTCTCTTCACTCCCTCCTCCTCTCCTCTCTCTCCTCTCTCCCTCTCTCTTCCCTCCCTCCCTTCCTCCTCCCTCTCTTCCTTTCTCTTCCCTCCCCTCTCTCTCTCTCTTTCTTTCTCCCCCCCTCTCTCTCTCCCCCCCTCTCTCTCTCTCTCACTCTCTCTCTCTCTCCTATCCAATCTTCTCTTATCATCTCATCTCTTTTATCCTCCCTTAAACAGAAAGCCAAAATCTACAGCTAATAACGCGCGTGAATTGTTCCTCTGTGCCCAGCGCTTGATGCCCGGCACAGGAGGGCCAGTCACGCCCTCTATCTCAAAGGGAGGGAGGGAGGGGGAGGGAGGGAGGAGGGTGAGTCAAAAAATTGTAATTGATTTCGCCGCCCCCCCTCCTCCTCTTTCCTCCCTTCTTTTCACTTATTTTCTTTAACTTTCTCTTTTCTAACTTTCTCTTTCTTTCTGTCTGTCTGTTTGTCCGTCTGTCCGTCTAAATTCCTTTCTTGCTCTCTCTCTCTCTCTCTCTCTCTCTCTCTCTCTCTCTCTCTCTCTCTCTCTCTCTCTCTCTCCTCTCTCTCTCTCTCTCTCTCTCTCTCCCTCCCTCCCTCCCTCCCTCCTTTTTCTCTACCCCTTACCTCCTCCCCCTCCTTCCTTCCTCCCGTCTCACTCTTCCTCCTTCCCTCCTTCCCCCTCCTTCCCAACTTCCGTCCCTCTCTTCCTCCTTCCTTCCATCTCTCTCTTCCTGCTTCCCTCCCCCCCATTCCTCCTCCTTCCTTCCTTCCGTCCCTCTCTCCCCCTTCCTCCCCCCCCTCCCCTCTTCTTCCCCCTTCCCCCCTCCCTCCCACCGACCTCGAGGAGGCTGTGTAAGACAAATCCCAAAGGTTATGGGTCTGTCACGATCTTCCTGATCCTACGGGTGTGTCTCGGCCCCCTCCCTCCCTCTCTCTCTCGTAATCCCCCTTCCCTCTGTCTTCTCCCTCCATCCTTCTTCCCTCTTTTCCCATCACCCCTTTTGTATCCCTTATGTGTCCCTCCCTTCCTTCCTTCGTTTTCGTTTTGTATTTTTTTTTTTAACTTCGTACGTTGAAATACCTGAGGGATGGGCGTTTGTGCAGAGTGGAGAGAGAGAGAGAGAGATGAGAGAGAGAGAGAGAGAGAGAGAGAGAGAGAGAGAGAGAGAGAGAGAGAGAGAGAGAGAGAGAGAGAGAGAGGAGAGAGAGAGAGAGAGAGAGAGAGAGAGAGAAAGAGAGAGAGAGAGAGAGAAGGATAATTAGAGGGTAGGGGGAAGACAGACAGACGGAGAAAGAGAAATCAAAAAACGAAAAGACAGAGAAGCATATACACCAGATTGCATCATATGCTCAACAGATACCATGCAACAATCCCAATAATGGCAGTAAGACTCAAAATATCAGAGTCCCTCCTCAAAAAAAAAAAGAAAATAATAAAAACGAACAGAAAATGAGCACATATGACGAAGGGATGAGCAGCCAAGGGGTTAAGAAAGGGCGGAATAGAGGGAAGCGAAGAGGGGAGAGAGAGAGGGGGAAATAAAGGAAACCTTC
>NW_020868586.1:17500-20000 GCF_003789085.1 Penaeus vannamei | reverse complement strand
TATATATATATATATATATATATATATATATATATATATATATATATATATATATATATATATATATATATATATATATATATATATATATATATATATATATATATATATATATATATGTATAAATGTGTGTGTATGTTTGTGTGTGCGTAGGCATATGCATGCATATATGTAAGCACAGAAACCTACTCCCCAGGAGGCTCTGCCTTTAAGAGGAGACCCGAGCAGGCCCCCTCCACGCTCCCTCTGCCCCCCCCTCCCCCCCCTTCGAGACCCCGTAAGACACCTTGCCCCCCCCCCCGCCCCCGCCCCCCGCCCCCCGCCAGCCCTATTCTTCCGGACCCCCAAAAAGGTGAGATAATTTGAAGGTGTAAATAGGTTATTAGGCGTGCGACGGAGTCCTTGATAGACCCCCGAGTTGTCTTTGTCGCCCTTCTGTGGACCGGCGAGAAGGGCGAGATCACCTTGTCCTCGCAGCGCGTTTTTGCAGGCTCCGAAAGCTGCTTAAGAAAGAGGAGTAAATTATATATATATATATATATATATATATATATATATATATATATATATATATATATATATATATATATATGTGTTGTGTGTGTGTGTGTGTGTGTGTGTGTGTGTGTGTGTGTGTGTGTGTGTGTGTGTGTGTGTGTGTGTGTGTGTGTGTGTGTGTATGCGTAAATGTGTGTTTGTATGTGTGTGTGCATATATGTATGTATATGTTTACGTATATATATGGATACGTGTGTGTGTTCATACAAATATAATAAATATACAGAAACACATGAAGCCTCGCCCAGCCGGCCCGCGTGTCCCTCCGCCGCCGCAGCGCCGCGGCAGCGACCGGTGGCTCAGGCCCTGGGTGTGTGTGTGTGTGGGGGGTGAGGCTGCCGCTGGGGGGTGGGGGTCCCTGTCGTTGAGGGGAATAATGGTGTATATTTAATTTCAGCGACACTTGTAGAGAAGAGTCATTGATACGTGATACAGCGCCGCCCAGCACACAGGAGCGGGCTTCGATTCGCGCGGGTATTAAAGCGAGGATAAAACGCAACCCTTTGCCTCCGGTCCGCTCCCTGCCCCCCTCCCCCCTCCCCTCCCCTCTCCCCTCCTCTCTCCCCCCTCTCTCTCTCTCTTTCTACCTCCCCCATCTTCTCTTTTCCCCCTCTCTCGCCCCGTCTACCTCCATCGATGAGTCTTCTCTCTTTCTCTCTCTCTCTCTCTCTTTCCCTTTGTATTAGCACGCACGCACGCACACACACTCACACGCACACACCACACACACACACACACACACACACACACACACACACACACACACACATATATATATATATAGATAGATAGATAGATAGATAGATATAGATATACATAACATATGTTTTGAATTTACGATCAATAGATAAAGGAATAAGTAAATAAATAAAGTAGCTTATATATACATACATACATACATATATAATATATATATATATATATATATATATATATATATATATATATATATATATATATATATATATATATATATATATATATATATATATATATATACATATAGACTTTTCTCCCTTGCTTCCGCCACGTACCTCAACGCCGTTCGTCCGTGTCCTTGTATCCGCTTCTGAAATGTTTACGAAGCGGTCAAATGTCACAAATTATTAGCCGGTTGATTATGCTCCGCTTTCGCCTCCTCGGAGCCCCGGCGGCGAGAGAGGCGGCCAAAGACTCCGGTTAATTCATGTCTTGGAGAATGGAGTCTCGGCTGGACGGATTTCATGGCTCGATCTCTGCGTGTTCATGGCCGCCTACAGGGGAGATTCGGATATACACACACGCATGAACTTACTCTCTCCCTCGCGCACGTACACATACACACACACACCACACACGCACGCACACACACACACACACACACACCACGACCACACACACACACTCGCTCATGCACGGAATACGCACACTAACGCACACACACACACACTACACCACACACACAGCACACACACACACACGCACGCACACAAACAAACAAACACAGAATCTTTCACGTCGGATATATCATGTGTACATAGATATCCACACGGCTGTAGCAATTGCAAAGGCCTGTAGACGCCTCAACTGCAATGAAATTAAATGTTTACTGCTCTCTAGCGTTGGCAAATGAATGATTGTGTAATATTATAAAGTGTTTTGAAGGTTATTAAACTGAGGATGCAATATTTTGTCTAAATACGTTATGTGTGCATGTTTTATGCATATGGTATCTGATATTTTTGCTTTTGTGATTAGCTCATTTTAATCTGTTTTTTGTTTTCTTATTGTTATTACTATTATCATTTTAATCATTACCATTATTATTACCATTATCATTGTCATTTTCATTGTCACCATTATCATTATTATTATTAAAATTACATTACTATTATTACTATTATTCACTATTATCATTGTCATCGTCATTGCCAAAGCTATCATAATTATCATTATCACTAAC
>NW_020868586.1:5000-7500 GCF_003789085.1 Penaeus vannamei | reverse complement strand
TCTTTTTCACTCCTCTCTTTCTCCCTTGCTTCTTCTCTCTTTTCGCTCCCTTCTCCCCTCGTTCTCTTCTTCCTCTCTCCCCTCTCTCCTGTCTCCCCGAAGCGAGATCTGTAACACTACCCTCCTGCCACGCCGAGAGTGCAATAACGCGTTCCCCTCAACTTCCCTCACCTGCGCTTACATGCCCTCGGTCTCCCTCGGTCTCCCTGAGTGTCCCTGGTCTCCCTCGGTCTCCCTCCGGTCTCCCTGAGAGTGTCCCTGGGTCTTCCTTGCCTCTCTTCGTTCTCCTTCGGTCGCTCTCGGTCTCCTCTGGTCTCACCCTTTTGAGTGTCCCTGCGGTCTCCCTGAGTGTCCTGTGGTCTCCCTTAGTGTGGTCTCCCTCGGCTTCTCCTTCTTCTCCCTCGTTCTCTCTCTCGGTCTCCCTCAGCCATCTCTCGGTCTCCTTTGAGTGTTCCTGGGTTCCCTCGGCCTCTCTCGGTCTCCCTCTCTTTCCTGTGTTCCTGGTCTTCCTTGTCTCCCTCGTCTCCCTGAGTGTCTTTAGGTCTCCCTTGGTCTCCCTCGGTCTCCCTGAGTGTCCCTGGGTCTCCCTCGGTCTCCTTCGGTCTCCCTCGCTCTCCCTCAGTCTCCCTCGGTCACCCTCAGTCTCCCTAGGTATCCCTCAGTCTCCCTCAGTCTCCCTCGGACCCACAGCGTAACTCTCTCCCTTGTTCTCCCCTCACATTCCCCTTATTTCTTTCCTGGATCTCTGTTTTTATTTCTTCATTCTTATCTTTATTCGTATCCATTTTTTTCTCTCGTTCAAATGCCCTTTTACATGTCTATTTATTCGATATTTTCATCATCACTCTTTTTTTTTTTTTCCGTTAGTCATTCTTTATCAGTATTGTTACCCTCTTTTTTCTCCTTCGTTCTCTCTCTCGCCTCCTTCTCTTTCACCTGTGTGCGCGTTTCCCCTCGTTGGCTCCCGCTGCTTCTGGTCCCTAAAGGTATTTTGCCGGCAGGACGAGATTGGGGGGGGGATGGAGGAGGAAGGGGAGGTGGTGGGATGGGGAGGAGGGAGTAGGAGGAGGAGGAGGAGAGGATGGAGGAGGTGCGTGGTTGGTGGAGGGGAGGGAGATGAGGGAGGAGAGAGGATGGAGGAGGAGGAGGAAGGGAGGTGGTGTTGGAGGAGGGAGGGAGAGGGATAGAGGAGGAGAGGATGGAGGAGGAGGAGGAAGGGGAGGCGGGTGGTTGGGGAGGGGGGAGAGGAGGAGGAGGAGGAGAAGGAGGAGGAGGAAAGGGATGGGGACTGAGGATGATGAAGTGGTTGGGGGAAGAGGACTGAGGGTTAGGAGGTGGAAGAGTAGGACGAGGAGGAATGAGAAAGGGTATAAGAAAAGAAGGAAGAGGAGGAGGAGGAGAAGAAAGAAGTACGAGAGAAGGAAGAAGAGAAAAACGATCGAGAGAAAGAGAAGAAGGAGGAATGAGAGGTGGAGGAGGTGAAGAGTAGGAGAGGAGGAGTGAGAAAAAGATATAAAAAAAGGAAAAGAAGAAAGAAGTACGAAAAGCAGATAGAGAGAAAGAGAAGAAGGAGGAATGAGAGAAGGAAGAGGTGGAGGAGTAAGAAGAGGAGGAGGAGGAGGGGGAGGAGAGGGGTTTTGAGTGATGGTTGGTCTCTTCCCCTCACCTTTCCAGTCCTGTTATTTGATCTGGAGGAGGTCGGATGTTTCCGCTTTCTCTCCTTCTTTTAGGCGCCGAGTTCTTCTGGCGCTGTTGTTCGATTTAGGACGAGGGGAGAGGGAGAGGGAGAGACGGGAGAGGGAGAGGCAGGCGACGGGAGAGGGAGAGACGGGAGAGGAAAGGGAGAGAGAGGGATAGGCAGGCGACAAGAGAGGGAGAGACGGGAGAGGGAGAAAGAGAGGCAGGGACAGGAAGAGACGGGAGAGGGGGAAAGAGAGGCAGGCGACGGGAGAGGAAGAGGAAGGGTAAGGGCGAGGGGAGGGAGAGGTAAGGAGACAGGAGAGAGAAGGGGGAGGAAAAGGAAAGCTAAAAGCGATGGAAGAGAGGTGAGAAGTAAACGGAGAGGAGAGGGAGAAAGGACTGAAAAGAGGTGAGAGACGAGGAAGAGAAAGGGGACATAGAGAGAGTTGAAGAAGACGACAGGCCAGTGGAGGTCGGGAAAAAAATAGAAATAATAATAATAATAATAAAAAAAAAAAAACAGACGCGCTTATTTTGTCATAGCACTAGTACTGATATTACCGCTACTGGTTTTACTGATAAAAACAAATCCAAAACAACAAATAATCAAGACATAGCAACAATAACGACAACGTGAACAACAACGATTACAACCATAACCATATCATTGAATATAGAACTACAGTAACCATTTCTAACAACAATAATGGCCACGCAAACTCGAGTAACCCTCCAACGATTATGATAAACGCCAAGAAATTCAAAAAAAAAGAGAAAAAAGAAGGGGAAAGACAAATAGAGAAGAACATACGAGCGAAGA
>NW_020868585.1:112500-120959 GCF_003789085.1 Penaeus vannamei | reverse complement strand
CTTGGCTCTGAGGGGTGGGGGTGGGGTGGGGGGTGGGGTGGGGGGATGGGTGCTCTTTCTTGGCTCTCTTTCCTTTCCGTTTTTATCTTCGTCTTCCGGTTCTTCATTCCTTTTCTTTTTTCCTTCTCTTTCGGTTTTCTGTTCGTGTTTGCTTCGCGGTTATCCTTCTTTTATTATTCTCTGATTTTTTTCTCTTCTTTTTCCTTTGTCTTTCGTCTATTTGATTCTCCTCTTTCTTTTCCTCTTATTTCTCTTCCTCTGTCTCCTCGTTCTTGCCTCCCTTCTCCTCTTTCGTCTTCTTTTGTTATTTTGATTTTTACTCTTGCACTTCGTCTTCTGTTATCATTATTACTTTTTTTTTGTCTCATTCTTTTCTTTCTGGTGTTTTCTCTTTCTTTCGCCTCTTTTCTTCGAATCTTCTTTTCTTACTCTTTTCTTCGTCTTTATCATTCTCTTTCGCATCCTGTGTTACCTTCCGCTCCAACCCTCCACACAACATCACCGTCCTTCCTCCTGCCTCCTCTTTAATTCCCCTTCTTCTGCTCTTACTCGCTCTTCGTCCCCCTTTTTAGCCTCACGCCTTTCTCCCATTTTCCCACGCTATCACCATTTTCTTTCTTCCTTCCTCGCTCGCTCCTCCTCTCATCACACTCCTCCTTCCTCGCCTCTTCCTCCACCTCCCCTCTGCCCCACCACATGCTCCTCCTCTTCCCCACTACTCCTCCTCCTCCCCCAGCCACTACCACCTCCTCCTTCCTCCCTCTTCTTCCACATCACTCTCCTCCCTGCCCACTACCTCCTCCTCATTTCTCCTTCTTAACTCCTCCACCTCCGCACCACTACCTGTTCTCCCTCCCACTCCACACCACACCTCTCTCCTCCTACTTGTCCCAGCCATACCTTCGCGCCTTTCCCCTCTCCCTCCCTACCACCTCCCCACCACCACCACCTTCTCCTGCCTACCTCCCCCACCACCTCCCTCCTCTATCCCCTCCTCCTCCTCCCCACTCCCCCTCCCCCTTCTCCTCCTCTCCACCCTCCCCACCACCACCACCTCCCGCCACATACCTCTTCTCTTTCTCCTCTTCTCCACCTCCCCACCACTACTTATCCCCCACACACTAACCCTCCTTCCCCCTTCCTCCTCCCTCCTCCAAGAGCTGGAGAAGGAGGCAAGTAGGAGAGAAGTCCGCAGCGAAGAAGTTTCGCGAGTCCCTGGCGGCGAAGTGGTGCGTCGGGAGAACCATCAGGTGACATAAGTTTGAGAGCCAACGTGATGAGGAAGCAGGCGGAGAGAGAGGAGGGGAGGAGGGGGGGAGGGGGGGAGGGGGAGGAGGGGGAGGGAGAGGAGGAGGAGGAGGGGGGAAGAGGAGGAGTAGGGGAAGGGGAGGATGGAGGAGCGAGGAGGAGGGAGAAGGAGGAGGAGGCACGCGCACGCGAGGGAGGCGGGAGGAGGTGGGAAGAGGAGGAGGAGGGGGAGGAGGAGTAGGAGGAGGGAGGAGGAGGAGGAGGAGGAGGGGATGGAGGAGGAGGAGAAAGGAGGAGGAAGAGGGGTAGGGGGAGGGAGGAGGAGAGGAGGGGGGGTCGCTCGTCCGTGATAGATTCGGATTTTATTTCATTATAATTATTTAATTCCAGTTTAAGGCGGAGGTTTTCTTTTCTTTCTTTCTTTAGGTTTTGTAATTTCAGTTTAAGTAGTTTTTTTTCTTTCTTTCTTTCTTTCTTTAGCCTTTGTCTCCTCTTCGTTATGATTGTTTTTCTTTTTCTTTTCTGTGTCACTCTTTGTTAATTACAGTTTAAAGTGTTTTTTTTTTTTTTTTCTTCTTTCTTTAGCTTTTGTCGTTCTATGTTTGTTTTGTTTTTTGCCTTTATGTAATGAATGTTTTTTTCTGTGCCACTCTTTGTTTCTCTCTGTCTCTGTCTTTCTCTCTCTCTCTGTCTCTGTCTTCTCTTCTCTCTCTCTGTCTCTGTCTTTCTCTCTCTCTCTGTCTCTGTCTTTCTCTCTCTCTCTCTCCTGTCTCTCTGTCTCTCTCTCTCTCTCTCTGTCTTTCTCTCCTCTCTCTCTCACTCTCTCTGTCTCTCTGTCCTGTCTCTGTCTCTCTCTGTCTCTGTCTCTGTCTCTGTCTGTCTCTCTCCCTCTCTCTCTCTCTCCTCTCTCTCTTGTCTCTCTCTCTCTCTCTCTCGTCTCTTGTCTGTTGGTCTCTCTCTCTCTCTCTCTCTCTCTCTCTCTCTCTCTCTCTCTCTCTCTCTCTCTCTCTCTCTCTCTTTCTCGTTCTCTCTCTCTCTCTTTCTTTCTCTCTCTCTCTCTCTCTCTTCTATTCCTTTTCTCTCCTTGTTTTGCTCTTTGTGCCCGAATGAATCTTAATGAAATTGATAAGGCCGATGACGTCACACATATGGAGGTGATAATTCACGTGATAATTCAATTTGATTTTTTTTTTTCGAATCGCTTAATTACCCTCACCTCATCATCACCCTTATCACGACCGCCATTAATCACACGGGGTGACATGGCCCTCCCTTACTCTCCCTACCCTCCCTTAAGCCCTCCTCCCCCTGCGAAGAATACCGTTATCTCCCTCTCCTCACCCCTTCTACCTCCCTCCCTTTTCCCCTCTCCCTATCCTCCTTTGCCCCCCTTTCCTCCTTTCCCTCCCTCACCCCCTCTCCCTATCCTCCCTTGTTTCCCCTCCCTCCTAAGCCCATCTCCTCCCTCCCTCCCTTACCCCTCTCCCTATCCTCCCTAAGCCCCATTCCCTCCCTCCTCCCTTTACCCCTCTTCTATCCTCTCCTCCTCTCCTTCCTTCTCCCTATCTCCTCCCCTTACCCCTCTCCCCTATCCTCCCTCCCCCCTCTCCTTACACCCTCTCCCTATCCTCCCTCCCCCCTCCCACCCCTTCTTCCTATCTCCCTCCCCCTCACCCCCTCTCCCTATCCTCCTCCTCCCTCCCCCCTCTTCCTACCTCCCTCCCTTCTCCCCCCTCTCCCTATCCTCCCTTACCCCTCCCTCCCTCCCTTACCCTTCTCCCCTATCCTCCTTAAGCCCCATCTCCCTCCCTCCCTCCCTTACCCCCTCTTCCTACCCTCCTCCCTTACCCTCCCTGTCCTCCCTCCCTCCCCCTCTCCCTATCCTCTTTCTCCTCCCTCCCTTCTCCCCTCCCTCTCCCTATCCTCCCTCCCCCCTCCCATCGAATGACTGTTATCTCCCTGCCTACAAGTCCTGAGGCGGATGTAATTAAGGCCTTTATCAGTTTATCGTCGGCGCTCAAGCCTGGTGACAAGCGAGCCAATCACGAAGCAAGATTTGATTCTCTGTCTGAACTAGTCGACCAATAGGGACCCGCTCCGAGCACTCCCGGCTGGACCAATCATAGCGGGCGATACGGATCTTTGTCCCGCGCGCTCAGCCAATCAGGACGCGAGTTGGCTCAAAGCGACGGTTGCTCTCGATCGGATCCGACCAATGAGGAGCCGCGTTTAATTGCATATTGGTTTCGGGACAATTTCGAAAATGAAAATGAAAACAAAAGGATGAAGCGATAGAGAGAAAGAAAAGTTAATATGTTGAGATATTTGTGAATAAAGAAGAGGAAGGGATATATGAAGAAGAAAAAGGAAAAGAAGATATGAGAGAGAAAATAAGAAGAAAAACAGAAATATAAAAACAAGAAAAGATTTTGGGAAAAGAAAAGACAAACAAGAAAGATTTTTGAGAACGAAAAGAAAAAAAAATCATATACGTGTATTAAAAAAAAAAAAACGAAAATCAACCCCCCCAAAAAAAAAAAAATCAGAATAAAAAAAAAAAAAAAAAAAAAAATTTACTTTCTTTTTTTGGAAACAATATAGACACACTTCGAGGAAAACCCTCGATCCAATACGATATCAAGTTGAAGGACCAACCCCAATCTCTCTCTTTTTTTTTTTTTTTTTTTCAAAGTTCCCCCCCCCCAAAAAAAAAAAAAAAAAAATGCAAAATTAAAATCCCGATTTCGAGTGAAAGCTTCAATGAACTGGCCTTCACTTTGGTCAGTTCATTTAGAGATTCGAGTCTTCAGTCAAGGGATGGTTTGGTCATGAATAATAGAGGCGGGACAAGGCATGAATGGCGGGGGGGGGGGTTTCTATTTGCTGACACATACGGGCGTGCGGGCGTTGTTTGTGTACGCGTTCATACGTTCACACAACACACATACATTCATCACATTCACATACGTTATGATTACACGCATACGCTTACACATACACACACATATACTCACACACATACACAAATAAGCTCGCATACACATAACATACACTCACACACACACACACACACACACACACATCACACGTACACACACACACGTACACACACCACACACACTCACAACGTACACACACACACACACACACACACACACACTCACACACACACACACACACACACACACACACGCACACCACAACACACACCAACACACATACACACACACACACACACACACACACACACACACACACACACACACACACACACACACACACACACACACACACACACACACACACACAACACCACCACACCACACACACACACACACACACACACACACACCTACACAGCACAACACTTCCACACACACACACATATCCTTGCATGTTCATACATACGTACGTACCTCTAATCTATGATGCATGTAGATTATTAAAAAAAAAAATGAAAATGAAAATGACAGTCATTGTTAGATGTTTGTGACTATAACGCTATAAATATCATATAAAATTTACGATTATGGCTTAGCTAATGATAACGATGATACTAAATAATTGATGCTACTGCTGTCGTTGATAAAGATAACAGATGCATAAACGAAGGTAATTTTAATACGTCCGTACTACTCCTATGATTACAGATAATTTTTACTGGTCGGATTAAAAGAACGGTTTTGATGATGATGGCCAATAGGAAACGCAAATCTCTAAATTATTTTCCGATATTTAGAGGGTCTTCTGTGCTTCTTTCTTCTTCTTCTTCTTCTTCGTCTTCTTTTTCTTCTTTTTTTTCATGCACCCCTTCTTCTGCTTTTGCTAATTCGAATTCTGATTCTTTTCATTTTTCTTTTTCTCTTTCTTCTTCCAGTTTACCGCCTTTCCCTCCTCCCCTTTTTTGTCTATGATCTCTCTCTCTCTGTCTCTCTCTCTCTCTCTCTCTCTTCTCTTCTCTTTTCTCTCCTCTCTCTCTCTCTCTTCTCTCTCGCTTAAACAGAAATGTATTAATCGTTCCTTTTTTTCTATGGATCATAAACAAAATGAAATTTGTTAGAGCTTTAATGCCTCGCGTATTAAAATATGTCTCGTGTCTTTTTTTGTTTCTCCCGTTGCTAACATTCCCAAAGCTGTTCGTTTTCGATCGCCAGGGTTCCAAGCAATAAAAAAGAGTAATTCAAAACGCAATAACTTCTCCATTTGCTTGGCTTACCTGCGTGACTTTGAGACCTCGATTCTAACTTTGGCTTTCGCTTCACTCTGTGATTCCAACGACAGCAAAAAAATGAGTTTTTGAAAGGAAAGGAAGTCATAGGAAAAGGTTCGAGACACGTTGATCAAACAAAGATGGCCGCTTGTTGTGATTGTTCGTATTCGTGAAAATTGGCACCAAACACTTTACTAGATTAGATTAGATTGTTATTGGCGAATGCTCGTCTAATCAACAAAGATAAAAAAAAACAGTTAAAAAAACAATAAAGCAAGACAGAGAGAGAGAGAGACAGAGAGAGAGAGACAGACAGACAGACAGACAGAAGAAGAACAAAAAAAATAAAAAACAAAAAATAAAAACAGTAACATAAATCTCGTGTTCGAGTCCTTGCAATATGGCTTCATGTGTTCGAATCCCCTGAATATAGAAGTCTCCCATGTTCGATTCCTTGCAGCGAAAATGTTAAACCCAAGTCAAGACCATTCTCGAACACATATATAAAGAAAGACGTGATAAATGGCGGCCAATAATTCCTGTTTTTTAGAAGTCTATATCCACTTTTCACCGGAGCGCTAAACTTAATAGAGAAACGATTGTAAGTAAGCGAAAAAAAAGAGACATAACGAGGAAATAAATAATAAGAAAACATGAAATAAGATAAAAGGACAAATGTTTCGATGTCAGAAGTGACACTCCGAAAGGGTGATGAGGAGAAGGGTTGGGGGAAGGAAGAAAATCAGTAAAAGAAGGAATAGAAGAGAAGAAAGAGAGAATGTACATATATATGCACACACGCAGATATATGAGTGTGTGTTCTGGATTTTAGATTCTTGTCTTAGCTGTCATTTTTATGTGTGTCCATTCTTCCCCGCCCCCTCCATCTCCTCTCTCTCTCTATCTATCTATCTATCTATCTATCTATCTATCTATCTATCTATCTATCTATCTATCTCTCTCTCTCTCTCTCTCTCTCTCTCTCTCTCTCTCTCTCTCTCTCTCTCTCTCTCTCTCTCTCTCTCTCTCTCTCTCTCTCTCTCTCTATCTATCTATCTATCTATCTATCTATCTCTCTATCTCTATCTATCTATCTCTCTATCTCTCTCTTCTCTCTCTCTCTCTCTCTCTCACGTGCTCTATTAGTTTCTTTTACTGTCTCTTGTCTGTTTCTCTTTTGTGACTGCCTGCACCCCCCCCTCCCCAATCATTCTCTCTGTCCCTCCCTTCTCCTCCTCTCCTCCTCCCCTCCTTCCTCCTCCCCCCCCCTCCCTTTCACCTCTCCCCCCTCCTTCCTCCTCCTCCTCCCACCTCTTCCCCTCCCCCTCCCCTCCCCCCCCTCCTCTCCTTCCCTCCCCCTTCCCTCCCCCTCTCCCTCCCTCTCATCAGGAATGCAAAACAGTTAATATTAAAATACTTGTACATTATTCAGCTTATCGTCACTGGCCAATCTGCCTCGTGCGATTCCATTGAAGAAAAATAAATCCAAAACTATTTGCTTTATCCTATTAACGCGCATTTGTTATCATTATCTAGGATGGGGATGATTTTAACAGATGTAGGAGAGGAAAAAAAAAATGTATGAATGTGATGGAATGAGTTTGTTGCATAAGAGGAGGAGGTTTCAAGTGCATTTCCTTGGGTCTGGGAAGTTGTTTTGGTTGTCGTCTGTTTGTTTTTGTTTTTTGTGTTTTTCTGAGTAGGATAGAGTGTTTTTTCTTGTTTGTTACGTTGGTGTTTCTCCTCTTCCTCTTTCCTCTTCCTCTCCTCTCTCTTCCTCTTCCTCCTTCCTCCTCCTCTCCTGTTGGTCTACTACGCCTCCTCCCTCCTCCTCTTCCTCCCTCCTCCTCCTCACCTCCTCCCTCCTCCTGCCTCCCTCTCCTCCTCCTCTTCCTCCCTCCTTCCTCCTCTCCTCCTCTCCTTCCTCCTCCTCTCCTCTTCCTCCTCCTCCTCCTCCTCTTCCTCCTACCCTCTTTTCTCCCCTCCTGAAAATTCAAAAGCACGATGTGTTGAAATCAAATAATCATAAAATTCACCATCAAAGATCACTGATGCTTTGTATTAATGGTCACAATGGCGAAGGGTGGGGTGAGGGAGAGGGGGAGGGAGAGGGGGAGGGGAGAGGGGAGAGAAGGAAGGAGAGGGGGAAGGGAGAGGGTGAGAAGGAGGGTGAGGGGAGGGGGAGGGGGAAGAGTGGGAGAGGGGAGGGAGGGGAGAGGGGAGGGGAGGGGAGGAGAGGAGAGGAGGGGGGGAGGGGAAGAGAGGAGGGAGAGGGGGAGGGGAACGGGGGGAGAGAAGGAGGGGAGGGGGAGGGGAGAGGGGAGAGGGAGAGGGAGGGAGAGGGAGGAGAAGGAGAGAAGGAGGGAGAGGGGAGAGAGGAGAGAGGGGGAGAGACGAGGAGGACAAGGAGGGAGAGGGGGAGGGAGACGAGAGGGAGAGGGGAGAGAAAGGAGAGGGGAGAGAAGGAGGGGCGAGTGAGAGGGGAGAGGGGGAAGGGAGACAAGGAGGGGAGAGGGAGATGGCATTTGGTTGGATTATTCCGTTTTATTGGTGGATTTTTGCTCTCTCTCTCTCTCTCTCTCTCTCTCTCTCTCTATCTCTCTCTCTCTCTCTCTCTCTCTCTCTCTCTCTCTCTCTCTCTCTCTCTCTCTCTCTCTCTCTCTCTCTCTCTCTCTCTCTCACTTTCTTTTTCTCTTTCTCTCTATCTCTGTATCCGTCTATGTCTCTTTCTCCCTCTCTCCTCTCCTTCTTCTCTCCTCTCCCCCTTTCTCCTTCTCTCCCTCTCTCCTTCTCGCCATTCCCACCTTATGAATTAAATGGAATTATTAAATTGAATCAAATTAGATGGAAATCTAATTTGATAGAATTAAATATGATTAAAATAGGAAGGTTGAAGATAGAAGATAGTTATAAGATAGAATTAGAGAATCAGAATAGGATCTGATTTGAATTTAAAAAAAGGAAGTGGGGGGGGGAGGGGGGGAGCAAAATTAATTGAAAT
>NW_020868585.1:90000-105000 GCF_003789085.1 Penaeus vannamei | reverse complement strand
AAACAAAAATAACAAAAGTAGAAAGAGAGAGAAAGAAAAAAAATTGTCACAGTTATAACAATAAACTTTCAAAACGTCCATTATATCTCCATTATTAGGACCTAAATCCACCTTCCCCATCCCCCCCTCTCCCTTCCCCCCTCCCCCCCCCTCCCGGTCCGCGTTTCTCAGTCTCTTTAATGGAGGTTACATTAATTGCTCTAAAGCGACTAATGGCCATCATTATGAATATATTAACGCAATCTCAGATAGTGTCACGTGACCTGCGGTGCCGTTTCAGGTCATGTTATGTTTTTGGAAAGGATAATCACCCTTATGTGGAGAAGAAATAGAGGCGATTTTCCTTTTTTTTCACTTGGAGGGAATCGGGCTAATATTTTTGCATGGGATTTTGAGCTCTATGTGTAAAGGACAGAAGGGTTAAAATTCGTTTTTTTTAATGATGACCGGGATTTGTAAGTTTAGAATATATGAATATATTTATTTTTTTTTCTCAATTATTTAGGTTTATAAGTTTTCTTTTTTTACTTTTTCTTTTAATCTTTTTAGCGATGTCGGTTTTTTTCTTCCCATTTTCTCCGGTTTTATCGCATCACGAAATTTTTCCGAAACTAATTGAGTTATGATAGAAATATTTTCTCGTTTTCAGTTTAATAGCTTTATGTCTTTTGTGATTTCTCGTCTTCAGTAAGTTTATTTTCTTCTTTTCTTTATTCTTCTTTGCAGGTAATTTTAAAAATATATATTTTTACTTTTTTTTTCTTTGTGATTTCTCGTCTTCAGTAAGTTTTTTTTTCTTTATTTTTCTTGGAGATAATTTTTCAGAACAATAATTTTGCTTTATAGTTGTGTGGTTTTTTTTTTTTTCTTTTTTTTTTGTTCTTTTTTACCGCAAACTCAAAAGAAAAGATAAATGAAAATACAATAGAATGAAATAATGACAAAATACAATCGACTCACATTCCAAGAGCGACTAGCCATTGTAATCTAGCCCTTATTGACTCCTTCCCTAAAGGTCAAAATGGCACATGACCTACGACGGCTTGGTGTGATCCCCGATTTCCTGCGAAAAGAAAAGGAAAAAAAAGGAATAAATAAAGATAAATAAATAATAATGATAATAATGATAATAAAAATAGTAGGTTCAGAAATCATTCAGATTCGAGACCGGATGTTGATTGGGCGATTTGGCGAGGGGAAAAAGGGAGGGGAGGGGGGGGGGGGGTCGAGGGGAAGAGTTATTTGGGGGAAGAGGAGTTGGAAGGAGGAAGAGAAGGCTAAGGAAGAGAGGAAGGAGGGAAAGGGTAAGGGGAAGGAAGGAGGAGAATAAGAGGAAGAGGGGAAGGAAAGAGAGGAAGGAGGAAGGGTAAGAAGGAAGGAAAGGAGGTAAGGGGGAGAGAGGAAGGAGGAGGATGAGAGGAAGGAAAGAGAGGAAGGAGGGAAGGGTAAGAAGGAAGGAAAGGGAGGTAAGGGGGGAGAGAGGAAGGAGGAGGAATAAGGAGGATGAGAGGAAGGAAAGAGAGGAAGGAGGAAGGGTAAGAAGGAAGGAAAGGGAGGTAAGGGGGGAGAGAGGGGAGGAGGAAAGGGAAAGGGGAAGGATAAGAAGGAAGGAAAGGAGAAAGGGGGAGAGAGGAAGGAGGAGAATGAGGAGGAAGAAGGGACAGGGAGGTAGGGAGAGAGGAAGGAGGAGGAATAGGAGAAGAGGGGAAGGAAAGAGAGGAGGGAGGAAGGGTCAGAAGGAAGAAAGGGAGTAAGGGGGAGAGAGAAGGAGGAGGAATAAGGAGAGAGGGGAAGAAAGGAGGTAAGGAGGAAGGATGCGCGGGGGGGGGGATTAAAAGGGGAGAGACAGAGGAACGGAGGGGAGAGAAAACATCGATAAAAGAGGGAGGGGAAAACGTAACGAAAAATAACAGAAAGTGAAAAAATAAGGAAATGACAAAAAAAGATAAAATAGAGAAAAGAAGCAATGAAAGAATAAAACAAAATACAGAGATGAAAAAAAAAAAAAAAAAATTAATGAAATAAAGACGACAAACAAAGGAAAAAAGAAAAAGAAATTGAAAAACAAAGAAGAACAGAAAAAAAATAGAAAATATAACAAAAAAAAAGAAAAAAAAAAAGAACTATAAAAAAAAGAAGTAACAACGCAAAGAAAACAAAAATAGAGAAACGAGAGAGAGAGAGAGAAAGGAAGACCGGACAATGAGGTGACTTGAAGTGACTTCTCCCCCCCTTCCCCCACCCCCACCCCCACCCCCGCTTCCTCGGAAGTAAACAATCGACAACAAAAGAAAAAAATATTGAGGAATCGCTTTTTTTTTTCTTTTTTTTCTTTCTTTCTTTCATTTGTTCACAGTTTAACAACATGAAACACCTTGGATTTACAAAAGGGAGAGGGGGGAAGGGGAGAGGGGAGGGAGGGGGGAGGGGGACACTACCCACCCCCTATCCTTTCCCCCCTCCCCCTCCCCCCCCCCCCCCCTTCTTGGTAAACAGGCGCGGTTTAGCAAGAACATTTTTCTTGCAGGCTTTGAACTACGACAGAAATATGTTCGTGAACATTTGATCAAACGGCTTGAACAGGTGAACAGTGGTGAACAGTGAACGGGTGAACAGGGAACGGGTGAAACAGGTGAACGGGGAACGGGTGAACGGGTGAATCAGGTTGAACGGGGTGAACAGGTGAACGGGTGAACAGGTGAACGGGTGAACAGGTGAACGGGAAAGCGTGAACAGTGAACAGGTGAACGGTGAAAAGTGAACGGGTGAACAGGGGTGAACGGGTGAACAGGTGAATCGTGAACGGGTGAACAGGTGAACGGGTGAACAGGGTGAAACGGTGAACGGGTGAGGGAACGGGTGAACAGGTGAACGGAGAACAGGTGAACGGGTGAACAGAGCGTGAACGGTAGGGTGAACGGGTGAACAGTGTGAACGGGTGAACAGGGTGAACGGTGAGGTGAACAGGTGAACGGGTGAACAGTTGAAACGGGTGAAACAGGTGAACGGTGACGGTGAACAGGTGAACCGGAATGAACAGGTGAAACGATGGTGAACAGTGAACGGCTCGTGAACAGGGTGAACGGGTGAACAGGTGAACGGGTGAACAGGTGAACGGTTAACAGGCGTGACGGCGGGAACAGGTGAACGGGGCAACAGGCTTTATGAACGGGGCGGGAACAGCGTGAACGGCGTTGTACAGAGTGAACGGTATGTGAACAGGTGAACGGGAACAGTGTGAACGGTTTCCGTGAACAGTGTATTGCTGTGAACGGCCAGTGTGAACAGGTGAACGGCGTTCGTGAACAGTAGCTAACGCCGACACCGTGAAACAGTGGCTGTGAACGGTGTGGACACGGGTGTGAACGGCTCGTGAACGGCGGGTGAACGGTGTGAACAGCTGTTGAACGGTGTGAACAGTGTGAACGGGGAACAGCTGTGAACGGGCACTGTGAACAGTGAGTGAACGGAGTGAACAGAGTGACGGCTGTGAACAGCGTGAACGGCCACGTGAACAGGTGAACGGGGTGAACAGGTGAACGGGTGAACGGTAGGTGAACAGGTGAACGGGTGAACAGAGTGAACGGTGTGAACGGTGAACGGACCGTGAACAGGTGAACAGGTGAACGGATTCACTGTGACGGGAACGCGTGAACAGTGAACGTAGTGAACAGCGCATGTCGTGAAGGCTGTGAAAAAGGCTGAACGGGTGAACCAGCTGTGAACGAGCGTTAAGGCGTGAACGTGTTGAACAGTTGTGAACGGGGAACAGCGTGAACGGGAGTGAACGCGTCACGTGAACGGGGGAACAGAGTGAACGGGTGAACAGGTGAACGGTTCACTCTTGAAACGGGTTGAAAAAACCAGGGTGCGTGAACGGCGTGAACAGTCTCTCAATGTGAAACGTCGGGAACAGTCCGTGAACGGTCCCGTGAACAGTGTGAACGGTCGTGAAGCGGTGAACGGGTGAACAGGTGAACGGTGAAAGGTGAACGGGGGGAACGACGTGAACGGGTGAACAGCCGTGAACGAGTGAACAGTGTGAACGGGTGAACAGGTGAACGGGTGAACGGTTGGTGACAAGGTGAACGGGTGAACAGGTGAACGGCCGGTGAACAGAGTGAACGGATGTGAACGGCAGTGAAACAGGCAGGAACGGGTTGAACAGGTGGACGGCAGGTGAACAGTGTGATAACAAGGGCCATGCAACGGTGAATACAAGACGTGAACGGTTTCGTGAACAGCAGTGAACGGGCGTGAAACAGGTGAAACGGAGTGAACAGGTGAAACGGCTCGTGAAACGGTGGTGAACAGGTGAACGCGACCGTGTAACGGTCGTTGAACGGTCGCCGTGTGAACAGTGTGAACGGATGTGAACAGTAGTGAACGGCAGTGAACATTCATGAACGGATGACAAAAGGTGAACGGCTCTTCGTAACGGTGTGAACGTCATGTGAACAGAGTGAACGGCGGTGAACAGGGTGAACGGGTTGAACGGGTGAACGGGTTGAAACAGGTGAACGCGTGAACAGTGAACGGGTGAACAGTGTGACGGTGTGAAACAGTCGTGAACGGCTGTGAACGTAGAGGTGAACGGGTGAACAGTCTGTAACGAGGATATGTGAACGCCCCTCCTGTGAACGGGGTGAACGGACGTGAACAGGTGCCCGTGAATCGGAGTGAAACAGTTGTGAACGGCTGTGAAAGTCAGTGAACGGGGAAACAGGTGAACGCGGAACAGGTGAACGGGTGAACAGAACGTGACGGGTGAACAGCTGTGAACGGGTTTGTGACGGGTGAAACAGTGTGAACGGTCCGTGAACGGGTGAACAGGTGAACGGTGTGAACAGTGAACGGGGTAACAATTGTGAACGGACGTGAACAGGTTGAAAACGGCCGTGAACGGAGTGAACGGCGATTGTGAACAGTGAACGGTGAACAGGCTTGAACGGGAGTTCCGTGAAGCGGGTGAAGGCGTGAACAGGTGAACGGGTGAAAGCGGTGAACGTCGTGAACACGGTAACGGATCGTTCCCACGTGAACAGGTGAAGGGCGTGGAACGGGTGAGACGGCAATGGAACGGTGAACAGGTGAACGGCGATGCGTTGAACGGTGGTGAAACGGGTGAACGGGGTGAAACAGGTGAACGGTGTGAACAGTGTGGGGTGGGAAACAGTTGTGAACGGGTGACAGGTGAACGGGTGAACGCGTGAACGGCTCCATCTTCGTGAACAGACGTGAACGGGGTGACAGGCTGAACGGCTCTCTCGTGAACGGCTGTGAACGGTGAACAGTGTGAACGCGTTGAAACAGATTCGTGAACGGACCGAGTGAACAGCGTGAACGGGGTGAACAGCGTGAACGGCGTTGAACGGCGTGAACGGTGAACGGATGTGAACAGACGGAGTGAACGGGCGGTGAACAGGTGAAACGGCTACTGTGAACGGCGCCGTGAACGGGTGAACAGCTGTTGAACGGTTCGTGAACAGATGACGGGTGAACATGCAGTGAACGCGGCAGTGAACGGGCTGTGAACGGCAATCTGTGAACAGGTGAACGGACGTGAACGGTCACGTTGAACGTATTGTGAACGCCGTGAACAGTACGTGAACGGGTGAACAGGTGGAACGGGGTGAACGGGTGAACAGTGGTGAACGGGTGAACGGCACCGTGAACGGCCGTGAACAGCACATTGAACGCATTCGTGAACAGCGTGTGAACGGTCGGGGAACAGCGTGAACGGAGTGAAACAGGTGAACGCGTGGTTAGCTTTGGGGGTTTAGCTTTTCGGCCAGGCTTTGTTGTGCGTGTGTTTGTTGTGCGTTTTTTTGTGTGTGTTTCTTTGCTGTTTGTGTTTTTTGTTTGTGCGTTTTTCTAATTTTGTTTGTTTTCTTTGTGTTTATTTGTTTGTCTGTTGTTTTTTTTGTTGTTTGTGTGTTTTTTCTTTTTGTTTGTTTGTTTCTGTGTTATTGTTGTTTGTATTCTGTTTCCTTTTGTTTAGTGCGTTTGGTTTGTTTGTGTTCTTTGTTTTCTGTGTGGGTTTGTCTGTTTGTATGGCGAGGTATATGCTATACGTTGGTTCTAAAGGAATATACTTGTGTGCACATTCACGCACACTCAAATATCCACACATACGTATATACAGACAGACAGAATAGTAGTATCGATAGAAGATAGAGAGAAGAGAGAAGAGAGAAAGAAGAAGAAGGAAAGAGAGAAAGAGAGAAAGAGAGAAAGAGAGAAAGAGAGAAAGAGAGAAAGAGAGAAGAGAGAAAGAGCGAAAGAGAGTAAAAGAGATGAAAGAGGAAGAAAAAGGAAAGAGAGAAAGAGAGAAAGATGGAGAGTAGAGAGAGAGAGAGAGAGAGAGAGAGAGAGAGAGAGAGAGAGAGAGAGAGAGAAGAGAGGAGGAGAGAAGAGAGAGATAAAAAAAAGGAGGGAGAAAAAAGAGAGAGAGAAGAGAGGAGAGAGAGAGAGGAGAGGAGAGGAAGAGATAGATGACGAAACATCATAAAAAAAAAAGAGGAGAACAGAGAATAAGAATGTGGGAAGAAAAAAGAAATGATAATAAGAATAATAACTCAGGAGCATGACGACCCTGAAGAGGAAAATGAGGAGAGGATTAGAAGTATTCCTCGGGAGGGAACGGGGGGAGGGGACGGGGAGGGAGGAAGAGGGAGGGAGGGGGGAGGAGTAGTGAGAGGCGGAGGGAGAATGGAAGTGGGAAGGGGAATGGGGTATGAGGGAGAGGGAGGGAGGGAGGGGCGGAGGGAGCAAGGAGAGAGGTAGGGGAGGAGAGGAAGGGGGAGAGAAGGAAGGGGAGGGAGGGCGGAGGAGAGGGAGGAGGGAGGGTGCGGAGGAGAAGGAGGAGAGGGAGAGGCGAGGCGGAAGGGAGGGCGGGGAGGGGAAGGAAGGAAGGGGGGAGGGGAGGGAGGGGGAAGAGAAGGATGGAGGAAGAGAAGGGGTGGGGGAAGGGGGGTTAAGGGGGGAGTTCCAGAAGTTCTTACACACTTTTATATGAGAAATGAGTTTAGGAACAAAAAAAGAAAAAAAAAAAAAGAAAAGTTAGAAAAATAGTAAGAAAAAATAAAAACAAAATCGATGATGATAGAATGCGAAAGAAAAAGCTATTATTTTATTATTATTTTATGACAATGATTTCATTATTGATATTATTAGCATGATTTTAGCATTATTATAATGATAATGATAATAATAATGGTAATAGTGATGATAATGATATACAATAATTATTATAATTTCATTATTTATTATTATCATCGTTCTTACGATATTAATAATGATAATGATAATAGTGATAATGATAAGAATAATTATAGTAATGATAATAATAATAATGATAATGATAATAATAATAATAATAGTAATAATGATAATAATACTATTAACAGGGATGATAATAATGATGAGGATAATGATACTTGTAATGATAATGATAGTGACAATGATAATGATAATAATAATAATGATAATAACATCACTAATAATGATGATGATAATAAAAAGGTGATGAAATTAATGATGACGATAACTGTATAGTACCGAGAATAATAATAACAGTAATAATATATAGGATTGATGATAATGAGATTCTATAATATTTTAGGATTAAAAAAAAAGAAAAAAAAAAAAAACATGAAAGAGCTACAGGCAATCAGCAGCGCCATTGAGTGCCAAAAATAAGCCAAGGAGCCAACAGGTGTGACAAACATTCATTATCTCAGCGAGAGTGCCAGAGTGCCAACACAAATCACCCCAGAGCAAGAGCCTCCCCTGTGGCACCGTTAGAAAGAGGAATAAGAAGGAAAATAAGGAATAAAAGAGTGCCTAGCGCACTGAAGAGAGGGAGTGGCACCGAGAATAAGCTCCGGGTGCCACCGGGTGCCCGTGTGAATGAGTGCCAAGACATATATTCCCGAACACGAGCAGATCTACGTGGAAATAAGCGCCAGTATATATATTCGCCCGGAGAGTGCCATTCCATCTATCAGTGCCACAGAGTGCAAAGGCGCGTGGGAAGAGGCAGGAAGAAGAAAGTGTGGAGAGAAGAGAGAGGAGAGAGGGAGAAAAATATTGTGGGAAGAGGCAGGAAGAAGAAAGTGTGGAGAGGAAGAAGGGGAGGAAAATATGATAAGGAAAGGGGAGGGAAGAGGATGTGTGTGGAGAGAGGAGAGAGAGGAGAAGGGAAATATGATGGGAAGAGGGAGGGAAGAAGAAAGTGTGGAGAGAAGAGAGGGAGTAAAATATTGTGGGAAGAGGGAGGGAAGAGGAGGGAGTGTGGAACGGAGAAGAGGAGAGAGAGAGAAATATGATGGGAAGAGAGGAGGGAAGAAGAAAGTATAGGGAGAGGAGAGAGGGGGGGGGGATATTGTGGGAAGAAGAGCTAAAATAAACAAAAAAAAGGTAGGAGGAAAGAAGAAAGAAAGAAAGACATAGAGAATACAGAAAGAAGTTATCAGCAAGCAACAGAACCTCGGCATAAAAAAGAGAGTGGCACCCCCCCACCCCCACCCCCATAGACGGAAGCAGTGCCAGTGCCAGTGCCAGGAGCGACGACGGCGAAAAACTCACAACCAATTTTTATTAGTACGAGTGACCATGAAGCTTCCTGACTTGATTTGTGAAGAACGGAAATTTGCAGCCTGGGGGAGAGAGGGGACAAGGGGGAGGGAGGGGAAGGGGAAGGGAGGAGAGGGAGGGAAGGGAGGGAAAGGGGAAGGGGAGGGAGGGGTAGGGAGGGAGGGGGAGGGAGGGAGGAGGGGAAGGGAAGGAGGAGGAGGGAAGGGAGGAGAGGGGAGGGAGAGGAGAAGGGAGAGAGGGAAGGAAGGAGAGGAGGGAGAAAAGAGGGGGAGGAAGGAGAAGGGGAAGAGGGAGGGGGAGGGAAGGATTGGGAGAGTAGGGGAGAGAGGGAGCGGAAGGAAGAGAGGGACGGCGAGGGAGGAGAGAAAGAGAGTAGGGGAGAGGAAAGGGAAGAAAAGGGGAGGGAGATAGAGAAGGAGAGGGGAAAGTGTAGGGAGGGGAAAGGAGAGACGGATGTTTTTAAGAGAATGGGAAAGGTAAGGTTTTGGGGGAGTTAGTCACCTAAGGTGATGGGGAAAAAGGAAGGGGGAGGGGGGAGATGATGGGGAGTAAGAGGAAGTGGGATGGAGATTAACTTTGTCGAAATAGAAACATAAGTGCAGATGGGGAAAGAGGGAAAGCGTGGGGAGGACGGGGGGGGGGTGATTAGGGAAGAACATAGCAGAGAAAAGGGAAATGTAGAAGACAGAGAGAGAGGAGAGAGAGAGAGAGAGAGAGAGAGAGAGAGAGAGAGAGAGAGAGAGAGAGAGAGAGAGAGAGAGAGAGAGAGAGAGAGAGAGAGAGAGAGATAGAGAAGAGAGAAGAGAGAGAGAGAGAGAGAGAGAGAGAGAGAGAGAGAGAGAGAGAGAGAGAGAGAGAAGAGAGAGAGAGGAGAGAGAGAGAGAGAGAGAGAGAGAAGAGAGCAGAGAGAGAGAGAAGAGAGAGAGAGAAGAGAGAGAGAGAGAGAGAGAGAGAGAGAGAGAGAGAGAGAGAGAGAGAGAGAGAGAGACGAGGTGAGTTGAAGAAGCGAGACACAAATCACTTCAAGTAAAAAGTAATGTCTTCTCTCTGTCTTTTTCTTTCTTTCTCTGTCTTACTCTCTCTCCCCCTCTCTGCCTTTCCCCCTCCCTTTCTACACCCTTCTCCTTCTATCTTTCTGCCTGTCTTTAATTTTCTCCATCTTTATCATCTCTTCTCTTCTCTCTCTACTCTCTCTATGTCTTATCTCTCTCTCTCTCTTCTCTCTCTCTCTCTCTCTCTCTCTCATCTTCTTCTCTCTCTCTCCTCTCTCTCTCTCTTTCCCACTCTCCTTTCTTTCTTCCCTCCTCTCTCTCTCTTCTTCCACTCTTTCCTTCTTTCTTTTCTTCTCCCCTCTCTCTCTCTCCCTTTTCCCTCCCCTCTCTTTTCTTTTTCCCTCTCTCTCCTCTCTCTCTCTTTCCTCTCCCTCCTCCTTCCTCCTCTTCTCTTCCTTTCTGAAATTTAATTCTGGTCGTACTGGCTCCATATTTCTACCAACTGGAAACTCCATAATTTATTTCCCGCTGAAATTGCTTTCATCTGAGCTTTCTATCCATAACTGGCTGACTGGTTCTCCTCTTAGATATATGTATGAAAGAGAGGTGTGTAGTGTGTTGTGTGAATAATAGGCTAGTTTGGTGTGGTGGTGGGTGGGTGGGTGGGTTGGGGGTGGTGTGGGGTGAGGGGGTGTGGGGGAGGGGGTGGAAGGGGATGGAGGGGAAGGGAGGGGAGTAAAGTGGGGGGGTTGGGGGGGTTGGAGGATGGGTTGTGTGTGTGTGTTGCAGATATATATGTTTCTTTTGTATCGGTCTGACTATAAATTCATGCTTTATTCTATTTTTTTATTATCCTTATTATTTTGTTTTGTTATTTTTTGCATCTTCCTTTAAACCATTTAAATTCCATTTTTCTTCGTCAGCGCCATTACACCCAATACACATATTCTAAAATACCTTCCCTTCCCATTATCATTCACAAATATCTAATCCCTGCCTTTTCTTGTTTTTTTTACAGGTAGACATCGCTCGGAACAACCTCCCCCCCCCCCTCCCGGAACCGTCTGCCCCCCTCCCTCCCACTTCCTGTCCCACTCCCCCCACTTGGGTCCGTGGGGAGTGGGGAGGGGAGGGGGAAGGGGAAGGGGGTGTCTGTGATACTGTATAACAACGCTGTTCATTTGGGTTCCCAAAGCGTCCGTTTATTTTCGGGTCGGTGGAGAGGAGAGAGAGGGAGAGGGAGGGAAAGAGGGAGAGGGAGGGATGGGAGGGAGGAGGGAGGGAGATGAGGGAAGAGGAAGGGAGAGAGGAGAGAAGGCGAGAGAGGGAGGGAGAGAGGGAGAGATGGGAGGGGTAGGCGAGGAGGGAGAGAGGAGAGGAGGCGAGAGAAGCGGAGAGAGGTGAGAGAGGGAGAGAGGGAGAAAGGTAGGGAGAGAGGGAGAGGAGGGAGAGGGAGAGAGGGAGAGAGGTGGAGAGAGGGAGATAAGAGGAAGAGGAGAGAGGTGAGAGAAGGAGAGAAGATGAGAAGGAGAGAAGGAGAAGAAGGAGAGAAAGGAAGAGAAGGAGGAAGGAGAGAAGGAGAGAAGGAAGAGAGGAGAGAAGGAGAAATGGAAGAAGGAGGAAGGAGAAGAAGGAGAGAAGGAGGAAGGGAGAGAAGGAGAGATAGGAGAGAAGGATGGGAGGGAGAGAAGGAGGGAGGAGAACGAAGATCGAAGAGACATGACAGACAGACAGACAGACAGACAGACAGACAGACAGAATCAGATCAGATCAGAACAGGACAGACAGACTAGACAGATCAGACAGACAGACAATGACACAACAGACAGACAGAAGAAAATGAATGGAAGGGAGATGATGGAGATTAGGAGGGAGGGCTTGGAGAGGGAAAATAGAGAGAGAGAAATAAAAGAAAGCAGAAAAAAGAAAAAAAAAAAAAAAAAAAAAAAAAAGTCAGCCTCGACCACCAGAACGCCGACCTCGCCCTACAGTCCACAGTCCAGGTCAACAAAGGTCGACGCTTTTGCTGCTCTTCTCGGAGTGTCAACACCTCTTGACCTTCTCCCCTCCCTTCCCTCCCTTTCCCCCCTCGTTTCCCCCCCTCTCCCTCACCTTCCTTCCCCCTTCCCCCCTCTTCCCCTCATTCTCTGCTTCCCTCTTTCCTTTTCTCCCTCCACCCGCTCCCAACTTCTCCCTTTGGATAGTGCGTCTTTGAACCTTCCTCTCCCCTTTTCCCCTATTCTCTCTCAGCCTTTCCCCCTTTTCATCCCTCTCTCTATGCTCCTTCTTTCTTTCTTTTTTATTTTTTTTCTTATTCTCTTTTCTTTCATCAACTCTCTCTCCGCTTCCGCCTATTTCCCTTCCACTCCTCCCTTTTTCTTTTTCCTACCCACCCCCGTTCTTCTTCTCTTACCTTGCCTTCCCTCCCCTCTCCGTCCCGCCTTCGGTCGCCCCTTTTCCTTTCCTCTCCCACTTCCCTCTTCCTTCTCCCTTCCTCCTTCTTCTCCTCCTCACTTCTTTCCTCTCTCTCTCTCTCCCTCCATCCGTAACCGCATATATCTGGCGTACTCTTGCTGTCTCTTTTCTTCACCTCCCGCACCCTGTAGTACTCTTTTTGAATGAAGGGAGAAGGAGAAGGGAGTCAAGGGAGAGGGGGATGAGGGGTTGTGGGGGAAGGGGGGGAGAAAGGTGGGGGAAGGGGGGGAGGGGTGGGAGAAGGGTAAAGGGAGGGAGAGAAAGGGAGAAGGGGTACGGAGAAAGGGAGAAGGGGAGGAAAGGGTGAATACAGAGTGGAGAAGGAGAAAAGGGAAGGGAAGAAGTGAAGGAAGATGACGAGGAGGAGAAAGAAGCAGAGAGCTGAGAGGAGAAAGACGAGAGAGAGAGAGAGAGAGAGAGAGAAAAGGAGAGAGAGAGAGAGAGAGAGAGAGAGAGAGAGATGAGAGAGAGAGGAGAGAGAGAGAGAGAGAGAGAGAAGAGAGAGAGAGAGAGAGAGAGAGAGAGAAAGAGAGAGAGAGAGGCGAGAAAAGACCCAGACGCCAAAAAAACAATAAAAGTAGAAATTGATCAAACAAACTCAGACTTGGGAACATAATGAATAATTAATGACTTTACTTTTGATAATTATTGCATTTGTCGAGTCGGAATTGAAACTATAATAGTATTTATCAAGCTACTTGTGAAATGATCTTTTAAATGGTCTTGTTTGCTCGTGTGCTTGATAGGATTTCATGATGTATGAGGTTTCATTAATTTATTTAGTTTTGTAATGTTCTATGCGTATTATTTTCTTTTTTCTTTCTTCTCTTTCTTCTTCTTCTTCTCTTTCTCCTCTCTCCTCCTCTTTTTTTCTTTTTCGCTTCTTCTCTTTCGTTTTCTTTCCTTTATTTTTTTTTTTTTTTTTATCATTTTTTTTCTTGTTTTTGCGTTTTCCTACGTTTATTCTTATTATCATTACTTTCATTTTAAAATCCCCCTCTCTTAATAAATAATATTCGGTCTTAATGAACAACCTGTATTAATTTATCCATCCATCCATTTATTCCTTATCTGTTCATCAATTAACTTCCTTACAAATATTCATTTTTATATTTACCATTTTCTTATTTCTTTTTCCACCGAGTTTCATCAAGCTTTCAATTAGGAAATGCAAAACTAATTATCCTGGGTCGATCACAACCCAACGAGAATTTACGTTTTCTATGCGACTGATATCAAGTTTATTCAGCAATTGAACGCCGTCGCTTTGTTTCAGGGGGGTCTGCGTTATTAATGGCGTTTTGTTGTCGTTGTGGTTGTGGTTGTTATTTGTGTGTGATGTTATTGTTATCATTACCTTTTGTTTCTGGTAATTTTGTTGTTGTTTGCATTATTTCAATATTATTATTTTTGATATTTGATTATTATTTTATTATTATTGTTTTCTTGTTATTTTTTTTTTGTTGTTGCAGTTGTTTTTTTAGTGATTTTAAGGGGTGTGTGAAGCAGGTAGGTCTCACTTTTTTAAAGAAAATGATTAGACAAATGATAATGACAATGAAATCGTACAATTGTGTTCATTAAAGTGTTCACAGTGATCTGATAAATGTTCTGTACTTATTTCTAATTGTTCAGGCTCTGTTCTTGCTTGCTTTTGTTCCCTTTCCGGATGGATTTGCTGTATTTAGGGTACGTTTTTTAATGAAGGAGGGGAGAGATAGGGAGAGGGAGTGACGGAGAGGGTGAGAGAGAGGGAGGGAGGGTGAGAGAAAGGGAGAAGAGAGAGAGAGAGAGAGAGAGAGAAGAGAGAGAGAGATATGATGAGAGAGAGAGAGAGAGAGAGAGGAGAGAGAGAGAGAGAGAGAGAGAGAGAGAGAGAGAGAGAGAGAGAAGAGAGAGAGAGAGAGAGAGAGAGAGAGAGAGAGAGAGAGAGAGAACACAGAGAGAAAGAGACAGAGACAGAAAGACAGAACAAAGAGAATAGAGATACACAGAGGGAGGGATATGTAAATATAAACATGGTCCATATTAATACCACTTCCAGCAGTCCACAGAAGCACAAAGTAAACATACATTCTCGCCAGAAATCCAGCAAGTTCATTTTCATTGTTAAAACCAACCCTTCACTTTTTTTTTTTTTTTTTTAATGGAAAGCCAGAGATTAGCATGCTAATTTCTTCCGTTCAGAAAACCTGTGGCTTTTGTTGCATGCTAACAAGCGTAGCATCAGTGGGCCATTTATGCATGATTCTGCATGCGTGCGATTGCTGGCTGTTGTTTCTCGCTCATAATTTTAGCTGAAATTTTGCGAAATTATTTTTTGCGTGTTTCGTCGGAGCGTTTTCTCGGTAGTCTAATGTATTTTTTTTTTTTGCAAATTGCATTGTATATAAATGTTAATTAATATGAACGAGAAAGAATCATGTAAAATCCTTCATTTCTGATACCGTCACAAAATCAGAATTAAAGATTTTTTTAAAATGGAATTTCAAAATAAAAGTTTACACAAAGAAACGCGTCGATGTAAGTGAAATGTGGCGGCGGCATCCGTAGAGTTTTGATATATACATTTATTTTTCACCGGTGAAAGACCTTTGTCAAATGTTACGTAACAGAAGGGGGAAAGGCAGGATGAGGAGGAGGAAGGAGGAGGGGAAGGGGGAAGGAGGGGAGGAGGAGAGGGGGGAAGGGGGAAGGAGGAAGGAGAGAAGGAAGAGGAGGGGAAGGAGGAAGGAGGAGAGGAGGAGGAGTGAAGGAAGGGAGGAGGGGGAAGGAGGGGACAGGAAGGAGGAGGAGGAGGGGAGGGGAGGAAGGAGGGAAGGAGGAGGAGGAGAGGGGAAGGAAGAAGGGGAAGAGGAGAGAGAATGAAGAGAGGGAGGGGGAGGGGGGAACAGGTCGAGCTCGAGTCCTTCACGGCGAATCAGCTTAACCTTTT
>NW_020868585.1:82500-85000 GCF_003789085.1 Penaeus vannamei | reverse complement strand
ATGGTGAGTGTGTGGTGATTTTTTTGGGGTTGTGGTTGTGATGATGGGTGTGTGGATTTTTTTTGGGTGTGGGTGGTTGAATGGTGAGGTGTGTGTGTTTTTTTGGGTGTGATGTGGTTGTGATGATGGGTGTGGTGTTTTTTTTTTTTTTGGGTGGTGATGTGGTTGTGATGATGAGTGTGTGGTGATTTTCTTTGTGTGGTGATGTGGTGTTGATGATGGGTGTGTGGTGATTTTTTTTGGGTGGTGGTGTGGTTGGAATGGTGAGTGTGTGGTGTTTTTTTGGGTAGTGATGTGGTTGTGATGATGGTGTGTGGTGATTTTTTGAGTGGTGATGAGGTTATAATGGTGAGCGTGTGGTGATTTTTTTTTATTGTGATGTGGTCATAATTGTAAGTGTGTGGTGAGTTTTTTTGGGTGGTGATGTGGTTTTGATAATGAATGTGTGGTGATTTTTTTTTTGGGGGGGGGCGGGGGGTGTTGAGTATTTGATGATAAGTTCGTCGGAATGTTTGATAGTGAATGAAAGAGGGTGCTTGGTGATGGTGATGTCGGTGTGATGACATTAATGATGGTGATGAAGGGGATGAAGATAGTGATGATAACTGTGGCATTAGTGATAGTAATGATTATGGAATTTTGTGATAACAATGGTAAAAATATCAATGGCATCTCATTCAATAATGATGATAATGATGTTGATGGTGGGAAAGATGATGATAATAATAACAATAATAATGATGATAATCTTAATGATGATAATGATGGTGATGATAGCGCTATGGGTGATAGTTATGATAATAACAATAATAATGATGATAATGGTAATGATAGTAATGATAATAATAATAATGATGATAATAGTAATAATAGTAATAATAATAATAATAATAGTGATAACAATAATAATAATGATAATAATAACGATAATGATGGCAATAATATCAATCAAAATAATAATGAAAACAATGATAATGGTAGAATTGACAATGATAATAATAGTAACAGCAACGATAACGATATCAAACATAAGAATAAGAATAGGAATGCTAAGAATAAAAGTAATAATGATAGTACAATTGATAATAACTATAATACTGATAATGCTAATAGCAATATTATGATAAGGATAATGATGACAGAAATAAGAAAAAAATAACCCCACATTATACAGAACAAAGTTGTTTCCGAATAAATTCTTTTCGTTTTATTTTGTAAGAGTAAGGAATCTAGTGATAATGATGATAACAACGGAAACAAGAAAAACAACAACACAACATACTAACATTAACAGTAATACAAGGGTAACAATACAGTATAACAAAAGTAACAAACAACAGTGTAAACAACAACAACAACAACAACAACAACAGTGTAAGGACAACACAACTACAACATCAACATCACCAACTACAACAAACAAACAACTACAAACAACTACAACTTCACTTACAACTACAACAACATCAACAACAACAACAACAACAGTGTAAGGACAACACAACTACAACATTACCATCAACAACTACAACAACAAACAACTACAAACAACTACAACTTCACTTACAACTACAACAACATCAACAACAACACAAACAACAGCTGCAGAATCCGCGCATAACACAGGCGAGCGAAAAGCCAAGAATTCAATATTCCCCGGAGATGATTGTGAATTCCGGTCACTATGTCAGGGGCAATAAGGGCCAAATTTCAATGGTGATATCGGATGGGGTGAGGGTAGCGGGGTGGGGTGAGGGGATTGGGGAGGGGGAAGGGGGGGGGGGTTGAGGGTGAAAAGATGGAGGTGGGGATTTTTTTCCCTGTTTTTCTTTTTTGTTATTATTATTATTATTATTATTATTATTATTATATTATTATTATTATTATTATTATTATTATTATTATTATTATTATTATTATTATATATTTATTATTATTATTATTATTATTATTATTATCATTATTAATTATTATTAATTATTATTATTATTATTATTATTATTATTATTATATTATTTATTATCATCTAATTATTTATTATTATTATTATCATTATTATTATTATTATCATTATTATTATTATCATTATTATCATTATTATTATTATTGTCATTATTATTATCATCTTTATGTATCTATCTATTTTCCTTTTCTCTTTCTCTCTCTCGCATTCTTCTACTCACCCTGTTACTCTTTTCTGCTCTCTCTTCTTCTTTCTTGTTCTTAATCTGATAATTTTCTTTCTTTTCCTCTCAATTATTCTTCTCTTTATTGTTCTCACTTTATTCTTTTATTTTTGTTCTCCATATTCTTTTTATTTCCCTCTTCCTCTTTTCCTTCTTCGCAGTCTATTTCCTTTCTTTTTTATCGTTTTTTTATGTTTTTATTCTATCTCTCTCCTCTATTCATCTTCTTTCGTCGCCTTTTCTCATCCTCCCGATTTTTATATTCCTCTCTATTCTCTCCTCTTTCCTCTTTCTCTCTTTCATTCTTCTCTCCC
>NW_020868585.1:60000-67500 GCF_003789085.1 Penaeus vannamei | reverse complement strand
CCTCCACCTTCCATCCCCCCCCCCCTCCCCCTCCCCCTCCCCCTCCCTCCCCTCTCCCCTCCCTCCCTCCCCCTCATCTCCCTCCCCCCCCTCACCCCCCTCCCCATCCCCCCCCACCCTCTCCCTCCCCCTCCCCCATCCCTTCCCCCCTCCCCATCCCTCCCACCCCCCTCCCCTTCCCTCTCTCTCTCTCTCCCACACGCACGCACGCACTCCCTCCCCCTCCCCCTCCCCCTCTCCCCTCTCTCGCCCTCCAGACCCCCCCCCCCCCCCGGCGTCGTCCGCGCGAGCTCGAGAGTAATCGAATCAGGAGAAGGGCCGCCAGACCAATCACCCGGGGCCTTCACTGCTTCTAATTGTATTAATAATGAGCGTGACGAAGACGTCCTGTGATGATGGGCTGCGGGAGAGGGGGTGGTAGGGTGGGGGGTAGGGGGGATGGGGAGGGGGGGGGTGGGGAGGGAGGGGGTGGGTAGAAGGGGTGGGGGGTTGGAGAGGGAGGGGGAGGGTGTTGGAGGAGGAGGGGGAGGGAGAGGGAGTGGGAGAGAGGGGTGGGAGAGGGAGGGGGAGGGTAGGAGAGGGGGGAGAGTGGTTAGGGGGGAGGGGAGGGTGGGGGATGGGGGGGAAGAAGGAAGAGGGGTTTGAGAGGGAGTGGAGAGGGAAAGGAGTTGGAGAGGGAGGGAGGGAGGGGAGAGAGGTTGGAGAGGGAAGGGGAGGGTAAAGGGGTTGAAGGGTGGGAGAGGAGGGAGGGGGGGGGGGAGAGGGAAAAGGGTGGAGAGGGGGGAGGGTGGGAAAGGGGTTGGAGAGGGAGGAGGAGGGGAGGGTGGAGGGGGGAGGAAGGGGGGAGGGGGTTTGAGAGGTAGGGGAGAGGGGGTGGGAGGGGTCAGGAGAGGAGGGGATTGGTGGGTGGGGTGGGGAGAAAGAGAGGGGAGGGAGATAAGGGGAGGGGAGGAAAAGGGATGAGAAGGGAGTAGGGGATGGGTAAGGGATTGGGTAGAGGGAGAGGAGGATTAGGGGATGGGGAGGGTGGAAGTTAAGAATATGGGATAGGAGGAAGGTAATTAAGGATTAGGTAGAGGAGGAAGGAGGAGGAGTTAAGAATGGGAGAATAGGGGGGTGAGAGGTTAAAGAATTGAGTAGAAATGTAAGGATTAGAATTGGGGAAGGGAAGGAGAGGGAAAATCAACGATTGGGGATTGCGAGAGAAAGGGAGTTAAGAATTAGATGAAGGAGGAGAGGTGAGGAGGAGAAGGAGGAGGAGGAGAAAATACGAACTGGGAAAGAAAATACGAATCTTAAAGAAACAGGAAGAAGGGGCGGTTAAATAAACTGGAATAAATGAGGAAGATGATTGGGTAAAAGAAAGGAGGGATTAGGAATTGGCGATTAGGAGAGAGAGGAAGGGATGAGGTTCAAAATCAAAGATAAAGAAAGATAAGAGGGAGGGGAGGGGGGAGGGAGGGAGGGGATGGTTGGGGTAGGAAGGTAGAGGGGGTACAGCAAGGAGGGGGGGGCGGTGTTGGGGGAGGGGATCCCCTTTCTCTTGTTCCTTCTCTTTCTCCCTTTTATTCCATTCTTTCTTTCGAACTTCTTTCTTTTTTTTTTTGTATCTAATTAAAACTGATAGAAAGATGGATGAATAAATAGATGAATATACAATTGAACATGGAAGGTAATTATAATAATGACATTATTAATGATAATGATGATAATGAAAATTATGATAACAGTGATAATGATGACGATAAGGTTAATTATCTTAATGATCCATGATGATATTGATGAATAATGATGATGATAATAATCATGATGGTGATAAAGATAATTGCAAAAACATTAATGATAATGATGAAAATAATAATGGTAATGATGATGATAATGATAATCATACCTATGATAATAATGATGATAATATTAATGATAATGATTATCATGATAATGATAATGATGATATGTATAATGATAATGATTAATGTAATGATATAACACACAATAATAATATAATAAAATTAATGATACAAAATGATAACATAATGATAACATAATGATAATGGTAATGATAATAATAATGATGTTTATATGTATAATAATAACGATAATAAAGATAATAGAATTGATAATTTGATAACAATAATAACAACTGGAATAATAATGATGAGAATAATGCAGAATATGATAATGATATAATGATAATAATAATGATAATATAAAAAATGATAATGGTAATAATGCTGATTTGAATAACAATAAATATGTTAATGAATAAATGATGATGATAATCATAATGATAGCAGTAATAATAATTATAATAACAACACCTCCGCCAGCAACAACTACAACAATAATAATAATGATAATGGTGATAATGATGATGATAATGATAATAATAGTAATAATGATAATAATAATGATAATAATGATAATAATAATAATGGTAATAATAAAATAATGGTGATAATAATATAATAATAATAATAATAATAATAATAATAATAATAATAATAATAATAATAATAATAATAATAATAATAATAATAATAATGAGGATAATAATAATAATAATGATAATCATCAAATCATATCATCATAAAATATTAATGGAAACAATAACATACGAATAATTATAAAAAAGAAATAATGATAATAATAACAGTAAACATAAAAAAAATATGATGATGATAAATGATGAAAGAATAAAACTGACAATAACAAGTTCAAGTGGATGATCTTATTGCACGAGATACGGACGTCAATACATAAAGAATACGTCACGTGGCAGGACATACGTCGAGGTCAAAGGTCAAGCAAGTGCAGAGAGGGAATGCAGAAAGGCAACAACATGCTTTTCGAATAGAAATCAATATGAGAAAAGTTTATATTATTAAAAGAAAGAGAGAGAGAGAGAGAGAGAGAGAGAGAGAGAGAGAGAGAGAGAGAGAGAGAGAGAGAGAGAGAGAGAGAGAGAGAGAGAGAGAGAGAGAGAGAGAGAGAGAGAGAGAGAGAGAGAGAGAGAGAGAGAGAGAGAGAGAGAGAGAGAGAGAGAGAGAGAGAGAGAGAGAGAGATCATAACATAAATTTTGAAAATGTAATTATGGAATAAGTTAAAAAGGAGATAAAAGGGAGAAGGATTATAATATTAATTGGAAAATGCGACTGATAGAAGGTTCATCTATGTTGTTATTGTGTTCTCTTTCCTCCTGTTTGCTTCTCCCCCTCTTTATTATTTTTTTCTTTATTCCTTTTTGTTGTTATTATTCGCTTTTTTTTTCTTCCTTTCTTCCTTCCTTCTATCACTCCCTAGTTCTTCTCTCCCTTCATTCCTTCTTTCCTATTACCCCTTCTCCTCTCTCCCTCTCTCATTCCACTGCTTTCCTTTCGTTATTCGTATTCTCTTCCCTTTCTCTTTCTCTTTTTCATTCTCTCGTTTTCTCCTTCTTTCTTCTTCCCTTTCGCATTCTCTTTTCCTCTCCCTTCTCCCTTCCCCATTCCTTTCGTTCTCCCTCCCCTTCGCACTCTCTATCTCTCCTTCCTATCCTCTCCCCTTCTCCCTTCCCCCATTCGCTTTCCCCTCTTCCTCCTCCCTTCGACTCTCCTTCCTCTTCCCTTCTCCCTTCCCCCATTCGCTTTCTCCTCCTCTTCTCCTCCCCTCTTCATCTCCCTTCTATCCTTCCTCCTTTCCCCATTCGCTTTCTCTTCTCCTCTTCCCCCTCCCTCTTCGCCTCGTCCTTTTCCATCCTCTTCCCCTTTCCTCCGTCTTCGCTATCTCCTCCTCGCCTCCTCCCTCGCCTCTCCTTCCTCTCCCTTCTCACCCTCAAAACTCGCTCGCAAAACCCTCCCCCCCATTCGCTCATAAAAATCCAATCGTTTTTGGAATATGGTGATGATGATAATTATAATAGAAGGCGAACCAAAAAAAATAATGCCAAACTCGAACGCCATTTTTTTTTCGCCCGTCTAATATTTCGCGATCGCTTTCCACCTGCGAACATAAGGTCATGGAGACAAGAGGGATTTTTGGGGGAAGGGGGAAGAGGGGGGAAAGAGGGAAGGGGAGGAAGGAGAGGGAAGTAGAGGAGAAGAAGAAGGAGGAGAGGAAGTGAGGATAGGAATGGAGAGGAGAGAGAGAGGGAGAAGAGGGAGAAGAGGAGAGAGAGAGGAGGAGGAGAGAAGAGAGAAGGAGAGAAGAGGGAGAAGAGAGAGAGAGAGAGAGAGAGAAGAGAGGAGAGGAGAGAAGAGATGAGAGAGAGAGAGAGAGAGAGAGAGAGTAGAGAGAGATGAGGAGAAGAAGATGGACGGAGAGAAGGAGAAGAGAGAGAAAGAGATGAAGAGGATAGATAGATAGATAGATAGATAGATAGAGAGAAGAGGATGAGGAAAAGGAGAGAAAGAGAAGAAGAAAGGGAAAGAAGAAGATGAATGAGGGGAGAGAAAGATATGAAGAATGAGGGGTGAGAAGGATATGAGCAATAAAAAGATGCTGGTAATATAGCAAGAAAAAATAGATAGATAGAAAGAAGAGAAAGAGAGGAAAGAGGAAAAACCGGGAGGAATGAACGAAGTAAGGGGAAGGATGAAAAGAATCGGAAAATAAATCATAGAAAGAAAAGAATAAATGAAACGACATGATAAAAACAAAACATTGAGGGTAGAAAAATAGAAGCACAATAGAGAGAGAGAGGAAAAAAAAAAGAGTTAAGACAAAGATCCTAACTCCTACTCCCTCTCCCCCCTCCCCTTCCCCCCCTACCAAAAAAAAAAAAGTCCCCTAAAAATAAATAATAATAAAAAAATAGTCCCCAAAATAAATAGCCACCCTAAAACCCGAATAAAAAAGTCCCCCTAAAAACAAGAAAAAATCTCCTAAAAAGTCCCCTTAAAAAAAATTAAAAAGTCCCCCTAAAAACAAGAAAAAATTCTCCCTAAAAAGTCGCCCTTAAAAAAATAGTCCTTAAAAAAAGTCCCTTAAAAAAATATAAAAAAAAAAGATAGTCCCCCTAAAAAAAAAAAAAAAAAAAAAAAAAAAAAAAACAGCCGGTCTCGACTCCTTTTCCCGCCTCTACCGCGAACTGCTCGACATCAGCTTCGTCGACTTTTACATCAATATCAACTTTCAGACTCGGAAATTCGATGAAGTTTCGCTGGAATCTCATTTAGCGATGCTCCGAATATCCCCCATAACCCCTCCCCCTCCCTCTCTCCCCTCGCCCTTCCTCTCCCCCTCTCTCTCCTTTCTCTTCCTTTCGTTGTCTCTTTCCGTTTTGTGTTTGTTTTGATTTTTTTCGTTTTTTTGGATTGTTTGTTCGTTTCATTATTTTTTCTGTGGCAGTTTGTTTTTTCTGTCTCTCTCTGTAACTTTCTTTTCTCTCTCTTGCTCTCTTCTTCTCTCTCTCTCTTCTCTTTCTCCCTCTCTCTTCCTCTTTTCTCTCTTTCTCTCTTCTCTCTCTCCTCTCTCTTCCCCCTCCTCTCTCCCTCTCTCTCCTCTCTTCTCCCCACCCCCCTCCCCCCCCCTCTCTCTCTCTCCTCTCTCTTGCTCCCCACCCCCTCTTCCTCCTTCTCTCTCTTCTCCCTCTCCCTTCCTCTCTTTCTCCTCCCTCCCTCCTCCAACCCCCCCAGCCAATACCCATGTACTTTCTGCCTCGTAAATCCAATTAAATCCATTTACCCATTTACCCATTTGGTCGCCCTTTACCCATAGCATTTACTCATCGTCTCCCCGCTGATTGCTTGTATTCACAGACGTGCGGGTTAATCTCGACGCTTGAGACTTCGCTGAGTTTCGTCTCTTTGAATATCACTTGCGGGATTTTCGTCAGTCGGTGGTGGTGTTTTGGTGATTTTTTTTTCTTTTTTTTTTTGTTTTTGGTTATTGTAGATTTTTTTTTTTGGGGGTGGGGGGATTTATTTTATTTTTCTGTCGGATTTTGTTGTGGTTTAATGTCTCTCTCTCTTTATTTTATTTTGTTTATTATTTATTTATTTAGTTTTTGTTCAGTCCTCTGTTTATCCGTCTTTCTTCTTTCCCTCTTTCGTTCATCTATTCCTTCTTCTCTCTTATTCGTCCTTCGACTTTCTTTCCTCTTTTCTCCCGATCTCTCTTCTCATCTCACTTTCCCCACTTCCTCTCTTTCTGATCCTTCTCTTATCTTTATCCTCCTTTCCTTTGACTTCCCCACTCTCCTCCCCCTCCCATTCCTCCCCCCCCCCCACCGTGCTATCCAAGTCCCTTTTCCCCCTTCTGCCCAACACCCCCCCCCCCACCCCCCCCCCCTCCCCCAAACTCAATCCCCATTGTCCCTACACAACCTCCTTGCTTCCTCCCCCCCCCTCCCTACCCACCAACGTTCTAATGGCCACCCACCGCTCTTACCCCGACCCCAATACCAAACCCCCCCCACACCCTCCCAAACATCCCCCCCCCCCCCTCCAGCTACCAAACCTACTCCCAATACCCTCCCTCCCAATCCCCCCCAATACCACCCCCACCCCTCCCCAATACCCCCATGCTCCCCCTCCCCCAATACCCCCATGTCCCACCCAACAGCTCCCAAACCTCCTCCAATACCCCCACCTCCTTCCCCCCTCCCACCATCCTCCTAATACCCCCTCTCCCCACCACTCCCCTCCAACTCCCAACCACCCCCAATACACCCCTCCCTCTCCCTCCACCCACTCCACCTCCCCCTCCCACCATCCCTCCATCCCTCCATCCTCCCAACCCCTCTATCCCCCCCCGGCTTCGCAGAAATGAATAGGCAGAATTACCCGGCGCTTTCGAGAGTCGAGTCCCCGAAATATGAAATCGAAAAGAGGGCCAAAATTGGTGTTGAAGGTGTTAAAAGCACTTCGCTATCCATCCGGGCGGGGGCGGTCCCGAACACATCACACGCATCATCGCCGCTTTCTGTGGCCTCGGAGATTCTATTCGTGTTTTGCTTTTCTACGTCTCTTGTTTTTTTTTTTTAATGGTTTCTATATTTATTCTATCTGTCTGTCTGTCTGTGTGTGTGTCTGTCTGTCTATCTGTCTGTCTGTCTATCTATCTATCTATAAGTCTGTCTGTCTGTCTATGTATCTATCTATTTGTCTATCTATCTATCTATCTGTCTGTCTATCTATCTATCTATCTATCTATCTGTCCCGAACACATCACACGCATCATCGCCGCTTTCTGTGGCCTCGGATTTATTCGGTGTGTTTTCTACGTCTCTTGTGTTTTGCTATATCTATTTTCTATCTATCTGTCTGTCTGTCTGTCTGTCTGTGTGTGTGTCTAATCTATTATTTGTCTATCTATTTATCTATCTATCTGTCTGTCTATCTATCTATCTGTCCCGAACACATCACACGCATCATCGCCGCTTTCTGTGGCCTCGGAGATTCTATTCGTGTTTTTTCTTTTCTACGTCTCTTGTTTTTTTTTAATGTTTGTCTATATGTTATCTATTTGTCTGTCTGTCTGTCTGTCTGTCTGTCTGTCTGTCTGTCTGTCTGTCTGTCTGT
>NW_020868585.1:47500-52500 GCF_003789085.1 Penaeus vannamei | reverse complement strand
GGTAATGATAATTATAATAATGATGATAATAATGATGGTAATAATAATGATAATAATAATTATAATGATAAAAATAATAGGAATGAGAAGAATAAAAGTGAAAATAATTCATTACATTCTTAGCGAAAACAATAAAAATAGTGTCAATGAAATAATAATGATTATAATAGTAATAATGGTGATAATGATGATAGTAATCAAATTAAAGATAATAACGTTGATGATGGTGAAGGCAATGACAACATCATAATGATAGTAATAATAATGATAATAACAAAGGCAACAATACAACAGCAATAATATTGATAATAATGATAATGATAATAATGGTGATGGTAATAACAACAGTAATGATAAAAATAATAATGATGGTACTATAATAGAAGTAGTGGTAGCAGTAGTTATAACAATAATGATGATGTAGTAATAGTAAGAGTAATAATGTGAGATAAGTCAGCAATTTTTTTTCTTGAATAGCGGGCAAGTCTGGTGATAATGAAATATCGGCGGGAGAAACAAAACAAAACAAGACAAAAAAAAACAAAAATAAATAAAAATAAAAACAAAATCCTAGTACCCAAATAAGACAAGTATACGTCCTATCTTCCAAAGATCAGAAGTAAAGGAATGTATCAGTTCCAGTCCCACTTGGAGGAAGTACAATTCTGTCTTACTTGAAGTCTTCGAGGAGTGGAATGAAAACAGACAAAGAATTCTTTCAACCAGAATTGGTTATTTTGGAAATCAAAATCAAAAATATTCATAAAAGGTTAATATATATGTACTTTGCCATTTTGTACAGGTAGGATATTTTGGAAATCAAAATCAAAATATTCATTAAAAAATTAACATATATGTACTTTGCCATTTTGTACAGGTAGGAAAAGGGACTCTTCCTTTCTGGATATGAAATGGAATTAAATATATTGCGAAATAAGCCAGTACTGAGCAGAAACGACCACCGATAGACAATAGACATGGCATGACGCATTGAGAGTAAGGTATATTCCGCCAAATATATTTCATTTTTGTTTTGGGGACGGGAGAAACGATACCATACACAATGAATCATAGACAAATTGATTTATATTTATTTATTGCTATTTCTTTCGCGGACGTCACAATATCGGCGGGAAATTTGAAAAAAAACGGGATTTTTAATTTTTTAAAATTTTCTTGGAAATAAATGTCGACGGGCCCGCTATTCAAGATAAAATTTGCAATATAGGCGACAAACGCCCACACACCTACACACACAAAGCACATTCACCTACACGCACATTCACACCATGTGCACACACACCTACTCGCACATTCACCTACACGCACATTCACCTACACGCACACACACCTACACACATACACGCACATTCACACGCACATTCACCTACACGCACATTCACCTACACGCACGTTCACCTACACGCACATACACCTACACGCACATTCACCTACAAGCACAGATATATACCGATGCATTAGCTTTGCAACTTTACCTTATTGTTTCCCGACGATCTTTAGGTAAAATATCACTAAAATAAGATAAAGAGCAATTTGCGAGCGATACTGACAGGCTTGTTATATATAGGTTAATCGTCCGTTTAAAAGGATTCGTTATAAATCATTTGATGTTTATAACAAGGAAAATATTGTAGAAAATATGAGCAGATATATATTTTTTTTTCTGTGGGTAATAGAATTATGTTGTAAGGGAAATTTCCGTTAGTGGGGGGAGGGGAGGGAGGGAGGGAGAGGGAGGGAGGGAGAGGGAGGAGAGGGAGGATGAGGGAGGGAGGGAGAGGAGGAGAGAGAGAGAGAGAGAGGAGAGAGAGAGAGAGAGAGAGAGAGAGAGAGAGAGAGAGAGAGAGAGAGAGAGAGAGAGAGAGACAGACAGAGAAAATGAATTATACCAAAAGGAAAAACGATAAGAAATTCGACTAAGAACGAATAAACACATGAAGATCCAATCACTCATGAACAGACGAATTAAATACCAGAGACGAATAGATATAACATAATATAACCTGTTCCAAATAAGTGTTCGTTACGCCGGCAACTCATGAATTAGATGGCGCTTGTATCTCGCTCTCAGTCAGGGATTATCTTTATTGCATCGATTCAACAAGCGCGAACTTACAGCAACAAACACAGCAAAATGCGATGTGACAACTGTGTTTATCCGTAGTTAGCGCTAACTTTCCGCTAGTCTCGCCGGCATTTTAAAAGTAGCGGCTTTTTTTCGGTTAACGAAGTTTTCTCTCCTATCCTAACGAATTTAACGGTTTTGCTGTTTGAATGGCGAAGAACGTCAATCAAAGGGAAAAACAATATAAATGAATACGTATAGAAGGAAAAAATTCGATTTAGAAAAGACATAAATACGATTTGGTCGACACAGTACCGCCATCAACATCATTTCCGGCTAACACAACGTCATCACCACTCTTCACCAGCTTCATCACTCTTTCGAATAATCAGTGTTGCCACGTGGAGAGAGACCTCGGGAATAACAAGAACAAATAGCCCGCTCCCCTTATTATTTTCATATCTTCAACAGCATAACAAACAAATGCCTGGCAAACACACCGCCCATTCAGCGTTCACATCCAAAATATTATTTTGACATCTACCCAATCCTGCTCTATCCCCCCTCCCCCCCCATCTCCCCTTAAATTTTCCTCCCTCCTTTCCTCCACCCTTTCCCTTCTCCCCTTATTTTTTACCTTTTTATCCCCCTAGTGATAACCCCTCTCCTTCCCTCACCCCCACTCTACACCCTTTCCCTTCTCCCCTCCTTATTTTTACTCTTTTATCCCCCTAGTGATAACCCCTTTTCTCCCTCCCCCCACCCTACACCCTTTCCCTCCCCCCCCTTATTTTTACTCTTTTATCCCCTTTTTCTCCCTCCCCCTTCTTTTTACCCTCCTTCTCCTTCCCTTCCTTCCCTCCACCTCCCCCTCCATCTACCTAACGTCCCCCTTTTCCCCTTCCATCATGCCAACCCCCTTTTCCTCCCCTCCCCCCCCACCTCCACCTCCACCCCAACCCCCAGAGCACCCCTAACCCTGCCCCCCCTCCACAACACTGAACTACCAAAAGGGTGATTTTGAGTCAAACGAGCGAGTGTTCGAAGACCCTGCAGAACACGCACTGACCGGCTCGGTTTTATATGCATTTTTTTTTTTTTTCTGATGGAAATGAAAAAGAAAAAAAATCAGGTTGGGGATTTGTGTTAGGAGGAGCGGGGGCGGAGGCGAGGGTGGGGGGAAGCAGCGTTATGTTCAGCCCTAATATATATATATAATATATATATATATATATATATATATATATATATATATATATATATATATATAGAGAGAGAGAGAGAGAGAGAGAGAGAGAGAGAGAGATAAATGATTATGATTTAGGATTTATATATTCGATCTCAGATGTAAATATTTACATATATTGAGTATCTCGCTTATATATAGGCTATATATGTATATATATATATATATATATATATATATATATATGTATGTATATGTATGTATGTGTGTATGTATACACACACTGGATATACTAAAAACTTCTCTAAGGTCTGCAGTCCGAAACGAAAAAATAAATCCAAAATCATAATATTCTTATAGAAATATAATGAATTAATATGGTTGGAAATAAAATGCGGCAAAAGTGACGCCGGCATAAAATATGTGTTCATAACTTTTAACGAAATCATAATATTACTACTGCCTGTGCCATTGTTCCAAGATAATTGTAAATGTATGATAATATTACAGGAAAATGTGAAATAATTTTCAACGTCGTATTAAAAAAAAGGAAACTATCACTCCGATCCAAGCGCGAGCCGGTGATTGGCTAAACGACATTTGTTCGGCCAATCAGCGACCGGCGCGCATTTTTAAACTACGGATGTTTAACGGTAACCGTTTAACTGTCGGCCATCGTTACAATTTGAAATCGGTTCGTTAAGAATACGGCCAGGACATCGAAAAGCGGAAAAGACGTTATAGCCGTTAACGAAATTAGGCTAAAGTGACAATAACGAATATAGAGACATTGAAAATCAAACCTTTCTCTTTTTGACAATGATTCCATTCGATATGATAAATTTGATATCGCCGTCACCCGTTTGACGATTTTGTTTTGGTTTTAGAAATTTGAAAATAGTGATTTGTATATTATGCTAATGAGGAACGGGACCATTGGTAATAAAATCTAATTAAGTATAGAAGCCATATCTAGCAACGTTATATATATGTATATATGTAGATATATAAACATATATTTATACACACATACACACACACAAACATGCACACACACACACACACACACACCACACACAATATATGTATGTATATATATATCTTTATGCATGTATGTATATACTTTATTTATACAATTGCATCAAAAAAATCAAAGGTATGAAAATAAGATACCCAAATAGACACAAAATCGACGAGAGAACTGCAACCACTGCATATCTCACCTCAATATACACAAAAAGCGATAATATTACCTCAATCCTCATGACCAAGCCTCGAGAACCCGAAATAGGACTAAAAATAGCAAGAATTAACGAAGATTTGCGGGCACTAATTCTTTCGCGGAGGACTCGGGCGTTGAGCGGCGGCCGAGCGGAAGTGGAAGGAAACGCTGCCCATATTAGGGTTTAATCTGTTATATTTTATAATTGACGATATTAAGAGAATTTGTAGGCCTATGCGCTAGGTAGGCCAATGGTAATTCTTTAAGGGTTTAATCTATTATATTTATAGTGACATATAAGAGTGTTTATAGGCATGGTATGGTAATCTTTATAGGTTTAATCTCTATTTTATAGGACGATATTGAGTGTTTGTAGGCCTATGCGTATGGTAGGCCAATGGTAATTCTTTATAGGGTTTAATCTATTATATTTTATAATTGACGATATTAAGAGAATTTGTAGGCCTATGCGCTAGGTAGGCCAATGGTAATTCTTTATAGGGTTT
>NW_020868585.1:32500-35000 GCF_003789085.1 Penaeus vannamei | reverse complement strand
TTATCTTCTATCATTGTATACTATTAAATATATAATATATATATTTATATAATATAATATTATATAGATAGAAATACGATATATAGATAGATAGATTAGCATATTAGAGAGAGGTATTAGAAGAGATTACACAGAAGATAATGAGATGACAATAGACGCGTAATAAATACAGACAATGGATAGCGACGACCAGAGAAAAAGGAAAAGATATTGAGACAAAGGAAATTGGAGGAGGAGTGAAGAGGTAGGAAGGAGAGAGAAGGGGAGACAAATGGTAGGGTAGGATGGAGGAATTGTGGGTGGGCGGGGTAGGAGGAGAGAAAGGGTGGTGGTTAGAGGAGAACCGAGGAGGGAGAGACAGCGGTGTAGGAAGAGGGAGGGAAGGAGGAGGAAGAAGGCTAGCGATGTAAGAGGAGGAGGAGGAGGAGGAGGAGGAGGAGGAAGAGGCATGCGGTGTAGAGGAGAGGAGGAAGATAAAGGAGCCTCTATAGGATGGAGTAAGTAACGACCATGACGTGTTACAGCGGAGGATGTATCGAGGAGCGGAGAACCGACCAATTTAAGGTAGATTATTCAGCAGAAGCCGTAGATCGCCAACCCCCCTCTTCCCTCTGGTCTCCCCCCCCTCCCTCTTTTTCTTCTCTCTCGTTTTCCACTTCTTATTCTTACATTATTTGACGTCTTTCCCTTTTCCTATCACTGTCATCTGTACTCTCATTCTCGTATGTAATTAGTCTTTTATATTTTCCTTTTTTTCCTCCCTTCCTCCTTCCCCCCTCTTCTCTACATTCCCCCTTCCTCCCCTCTCCTCTATCCCTGTCTCTACCCTATGTCATGTTAGAATGGGTCCCTCTCCCCCTCTCTCTCCCTCCCGATGTCCCCCACTCGCTCTTCTCTTTTATCTGCACTCTTCTCCCCCCATCTTCGGCCCCTCCTCACCTCGATCCCCGCCTCTTTCCCTCCTTCTCGCCCTGCCTCCCCCTTCTCTGCCTCCTCGTCTTCCCCCCCCGCAAGACGTAATATGGAGGAAGAACGCGGACACCACTCCCTAAACTTTCTCCTTGTGACTCTCATGGGTAAATTTCTTCTGTCCCACGCACCTCAATTCTTTTTGTTATCTCCCCTCTCCCTCCCTTTCAGTCTGCATCCCTCTCCCCCTCTACTCCTCCCTTCTCCCTCTCCCTCCCTCCCACCTGTGATCTCTCTTACACTAATTAATTTCAAACCTTCTTATAAAAGATCTAAGGAAGCTTCTTAAGCACAGAGCCTAGAAGAAGAATAAAAAATCCTATGCTAATGAATTCGATTCTGTTAGCTTGTTGAGATATTTGGAAATAAGGTTTGGATGAATTATTCCATAAGTTATCTTATTTCTTACTCGACTGGATGAACTGTGACTTTCCTTCAATTTAATATTTATTATTTAGCATTTATTTATATTATATTTATCGATCTATTAGTTTCTTGATTTCTGTTGGTATCATCTTCAATCTCGTCAACCTGTGGAATTTGTTATTCATTGAGTGTAAACAAAGAAGTGTATGTGTTGTGTAAAGACCTTCTTTGGAGGTCATGTGATCTGTTATTATTCCCCAAGATAAGATCACGCATGGATAGTAAAAAGCAAAGAAATATATATTCAGTTAAAGAAAAAATAATCCAAAAAAAAAAAAGAAAAAAAAAAAAAAAAAAAATAATCCTCCCTCACCGGCCCCACTAACAAATCAGATAAGGATGCTGGTCGGAGAGGCTCTTCATATTTTCCCTCTCCCGGTGGCTGGCACCGAGCTCTTTCTTCCCCCCCCTCTCTGCTTCGATCCTCTCTCACAAACACACACCCACACACATTACACAGCGGTTTAATATGAGTAGATATAATGGATAAATGGCAATAACTGATTAAATGAAACAACACACCACACACACATCACTACCGGGTTATATGAGTGAATATGTATAGAATGAAATTAAATGATTAACGGAATGAACACAACACACACAAACACACGCCACACACACACACACACAGTCAGATACACTACAGAGGAGGGGAGCAGAGACGAAGAGAGAAGAGAGAGAGAGAGAGAGAGAGAGAGAGAGAGAGAGAGGTAGGAGAGAGAGAGAGAAGAGAAGGAGAGAGAACGAGAGAGAGAGAGGTGAGGAGGGAGGAGGTAGAGAGAGGAAGAGGAGATGAGAGAGCGAGAGAAGAGAGAGGGAGAAGACGATAGATGGGCAGGGGGCAGAGAGATTAGAGGGGAGGAGAGAGAGAGAGAGAAAAGAGAGAGAGAGAGAAGAAGAGGAGAATGAGGGCAGAGAGAGAGAATTGATAGAGACAGAGAAGAGGAGGAGAGAGAAGAGAGGCAGGGAGAGGAGGCGTAGAGAGAACGGTGGGTGGGTTGTGAGAGAAAAGGAAAATTTGGAGGAGGAGAAAAATAGTACGTCAACCGAGGAATCAGAGAACGAAGTAAGCAGACACTTTGAGACAAGTAGAGAGAGAAAA
>NW_020868585.1:22500-25000 GCF_003789085.1 Penaeus vannamei | reverse complement strand
CGTCCCCAATATATATATTTTTTTGATATTTTCCATTCATTATTCATCTTTAATCTTTTTTCTCCGTTTCCATTTTTCCATATCCCCTTTTTCATTTTTTTTTATTGTCTTTCATTTTTCTTTTTTTTCGTCTCAATATATTTTTTTATACTCTTCCATTCATTATTCATTATCAAATTCATCTTTAATCATTTTTTTTTTCGTTTCCATTTTCCCCCATATCCCCTTTTTTTTTTTTTTTTTTTTTTGTCTTTTTCATTTTTCTTTTTTTTTCGTCCCCCAAGCTATGAGTGATGACACATACATGCATTATCTCCACAGAACTATGCGTTTGCGTTGACTGCAAGGATTAACCGACGGGGATTACATTAATGTGAACGAATATACCTTTTTTTCACTTTCTGTTCATCTTTATTTACATTTTTTCTCCATTCTCTCCTGTGTCGCATTTTTTTCTTTTTTTAGTTGTGTTCACTGCCCTCCTATGTGAACTTTTTTTTGTGTGTGTTTTGGTTTGTCTTGGGATTTTATTCTTTAGAGAGCGAAGGAGGGATGGGAGATAAGGAGATAAATTGATTGAAAAGAGAAGGGCTGGAAGATCGAACGAATGAGAGCTGGAACAAACGAAATGACCGTATATTGATGTGGACTTGTAACTGGAACAGAAAATAATGATAAAATCATACGTCTGTTTTCTAACATCACACACACACATATTATACCTACATATATACACAAATAGGTATACGTACACACACACACACACACACACACACACCACACACACACACACACACACAACACACACACACACCAACACACCCACACACACACACACACACCACAACACACACACACTTCACACACACACATTATTATATACTACTATATATATATATATATATATATATATATATTATATATATATATATATATATATATATATATATATATAGAGAGAGAGAGAGAGAGAGAGAGAGAGAGAGAGAGAAGAGACGAGAGAGAGGAGAGAGCAGAAAGAGAGAGAGAGAGAAGATAGATAGATATAGAAATATAGATAGATAGATAGATTGATATCATAGAATAGGTAGATATATGTTAGATATGAGATAGATAGATAGATAGATAAATAGGTAGACAGATAGATACATATAGATAGATAGATAGATAAGATAAATAGATGGATAGATCGACAGACATCCAGGCAGACAGATAGATAAATAGATTGGAAGACAGACGGACAGACAGATGAATATTCTGGAAGACAAACATAAATAAATAGATGGAAAAATCTATAGAAAAATGTAGATGCAAATTGATGAATATATATGTTGATAGATAAATAAATATACAGACAGATAGATGGTTATGTAGGCCACAACACATGTGTATGTATGTGTGCGTCTTTCTCTTTCTCTCTTCTTCCTTCCCCTCTCCTCGTTTCTTCCTTCTCTCTCACTTACTCTCTCTGCATCCTGCCACTCCCTCCTTCCCTCACCCCTCCATCCCGTCCGCTCGTGTATTCTTCCTTCTGTCCCAACCTCGTCTCTTTCTCTCTCCCTCCCTCCCTCCCTACCTCCCTCACCCTCCATCCCTCCCTCATTCTCCTTCTCTCCTACTCTCTCACTTATCTCTCCCTCCCTCCCTCCTCTCCTCAGCCCCTCCACCCATTATCCCTCTTTCTCCTTCTCTCCCACCACTCTCTCTCACTCTCCCCCTCCCTTTCCCTCCTCACCCCTCCATCCCTCCCTCATTCTCCTTCTCTCTCATCTCTCCCCATCTCCCTCCATCCCTACCTCTCTTCTCCTCTGTACCTCTCCCCTCTCTCTCTCTGTACCTCTCCCCCATCTCTCTCTACCTTCCCTCCTTGCACTGCAACAACCATGCTATCACTCTTAAACCTTGATTAAAAGCCACAGAGAGTGGAGGTTGAGGAGCTGAGGGCGTTCCACTTTTACCTTCCACAACAAAGCCACTTCAACCACACACGGTACACCACACCACAACGGCACAATACCACAAGACCACGCAACACAGTACACCAGGATAAGAGGAGGGGCAACACCATTCATGGAAATATATTTTTTATATTTATATTATATATTTTATTTATATTTATATTTATATTTATATTATTTATTATTTTATATATTTTATATTTATTATATATATTTCTATTTATATTATATATATTTTATAGCGATTATTTACCACGCGTGATATGATTAAAAACACATTAGATAATTCTATACACCATGTTAACATATTACAAACAGTATGAAACGATGCAGCACCATATCATGTACAATACGCAGAGAGAGAGAGAGAGAGAGAGAGAGAGAGAAGAGAGAGAGAGAGAGAGAGAAGAGAGAGAGAGAGAGAGAGAGAGAGAAGGAGAGGAGAGAGAGAGAGAGAGAGAGAGAGAGAGAGAGAGAGAGAGAGAGAGAGAGACAGAGAGAGAGAGAGAGAGAGAAGAGAGAGAGAAAGGGAGAGAGAGATG
>NW_020868585.1:15000-20000 GCF_003789085.1 Penaeus vannamei | reverse complement strand
TCCTTTATTTTCTTCTCAGTCTTTCTCTTTCACTCTCTTCGTCTCTTTATTCTTTTCCTTTGCGCCTTTTATTTCTTTTTCTTCTTGGTCTTTCTCTTTCACTCTCTTCGGTTCTTTATTCTTCCCCTCTGTGCCTCTTCCTTTCTTTTCTTCTTGGTCTTTCTCTTTCTCTTCGTCAATTTCATTTTAATTTCTTCGTTTTCGTTTATTTTGGTTTTCTTTTGCTTTATCTCCGTTATTTTTGTATCGAATTATTTCGTGTTTTTTATATTTTTTCCAGGTTTGCTTTCTCCTTTTTCTTTTTTCCTTTTTGTTTTATTGGTGTTTTTTTCCTCTTATTGCATTCCCACTTCCCTTCGCTTCGTCTTTCTTCTTCTTCTCCTTTTTCTTCCTCTTCGTCCACGCGCCTTTTCTCCCCTTCTCCTTCTTCTTCGCAAATCCTTATTTTCTAATCATTATTCCAATATTCTCAATCTTGTTTTTTTTTCTTCTTCTCCTCCATTCATGGTTTCTTTCACTTCCTCTTTCTCTTTCTTAATTCTCCTCTTCTTCTTTATTTCTTTCACTTCCTCTTTTCTCTTTCTTTCTCCTCTTCTTCCTTTATTTCTTTCTCCTCTTTCTCTTTCTTTGATTCTCCTCTTTCTTCCTTTATTCTTTCACTTTCTTTCTCTTTCTTTAATTTCTCCTCTTCTTCCTTTCTCCAACTTGTTCTCCGTTATTCTCGAATTTGCTTTCTCCCTCTTTTCGTTTTACTCGTTCTCCGTTCTTTATTCTCGAGTTTACTTTCTCCCTCTTTCTCGTGTCTCCCTCTTGGTTCCTTTCCCCTCTCCCTTCCCTCCCTCCTCCCTCCCCTCCCCTCCCCCTCCCTGCACGAGAGGTAAATGGAGAGTAGTCACGCGATCTGTTCCCCTCCCCCCCTCCCCCCTCTGTCCCCTCCCCCCTCCTTTCCTCCTTTCGTCTCTCTCCAGTTCTCTTTGTCTTCCCTTTAGCCATATTATCTTTCTTCTCTCTTTCCGTTTCTTTATAACTTTCTCTCTTGTTGCTATTGTGTTTCTCGTTCTCTCTAACACTGTCTTTCTTCATTTTTTTCTCTTTCTCTTTCTTTCTGTCTTTGTTCTTCCTTGTGTATCTGATATCATATTTCTCGCCTTTTCTTTTATTTCACTCTCTTCATCACGTCTATATTTCTCTTTTACTGTTCTGTTTCCAATCTTTATCTGCTTTTCATCATCTCTTTCCTCTGATATACATTTTTTATTTCTTATCTTACATTATATTATTTTTTCTTTCTTTTTTTCGTTCTCTTCTCAATTTTCTCCCCTTTCTCGTCTTCTTTCCTTCTCCTGCTTTGTCTACTTTCTTCCCCATTTCCTCTTTCTTCACTGCTCTTCTTTTTCAGTTTCCTTTCTTCCTTAATTAGCTATTTCCCTGATCTTTCCTTCTTTCTCTTCCTTACGCGGTTCTTCTTCTCCTCTCTTCCTTTCCATTCCCCATCTCCTCTTCTTCTTACTCCTCCTTTTCATACTAATCTCCTTCCATCCTCATTTCCTCCCTTTCACTCTCTATTCCCTTCTTCCATTCCCCTCCTCCTCCTCCTTCTCTCTATCTCCCTTTCTCACACACTTATTGACTAAGAAGCATAACCTCGCCTTTGTCTCTATTCTCTACCTCTTTATCATTTCTCCTCCTCCTCTCCTTTCATCTACATCTCTTCCTATCTTATCATTCTTTCCTTTCACCTCCTCTCCTCTCCTCGCCTCTTCACCTCTCTCCACCCAGTCTCCTCCTCTTTACCTTCTCTCTATCCACCCCGTTCTCCTATCGTCAACTATCCCTCTCTCTCCTACTTGTCTGTTTATCGATCCAAATTACTCTTATCGCCTGTTATCGCTCGTTATCTGATATCATAACGTTCTTTGTTCCCATTCGTACTTCACTGAGCTTGGCGATACGAGGGTGTGGGTTGTTCATGTTGTTTTACCCGCTTGTCTTTGGAACTGGTGATGATAAGGGTAATGATGGGGGGGTGGGGTGGGGTGGGGTGTGGTGGGTGGGGTGGGGGGGGTAGTTAGAGGTGAGGGGTGGGGTGGGGGGGGTGGGGTAGTTAGAGGAATGACGGTGGGGTGGGTGGGGTGGGGGTGGGGGGTGGTAGTTAGAATGAGATGATGGTGATGATGATGAGGGTGGTAATGTAATGATGGGGGTGGGTGGGTGGTGATAGTCTAGAGGAATGAGGATGATGGTGATGATGTAGTAATGGTAATGATAATGATGATGTGGGTGGTGGGTGTGTGGTGGGTGGGTAGTTAGAAGAGTTAGAAGAATGAGGAGTGATGGTGATGATAGTGAGGGTAGTAATGATGACGGTAGGGATAGTAAATAATGATAATGGTAGTGAGGTGATTAATAATAATGGTAATGATGAGGGTGTGTGGTGTGTGGGGTGTTGATATTTAGAAAGAATGAATGATGGTGTGGTGATGATAATGAGGGTAGTAATGGTAATGGTAATGATGGGAGTGGGTCTAGGGGGGTAGTTAGAGGAATGAGGATGATGGTGAATGATAGTGAGGTAGTAATGGTAATGGTAGTGATGGGGTGGGTGAGTGTGTGGGGTGTTGATATTTAGAAGAATGAGGGATGATGGATGATAATGGATAATGATAATGGTAATGATGGGGGGGTGGGTGGGTGGGTGGGGGTTTAGAATGAGGATGATGGTGATGATGGTGAGGTGTAATGGTAATGGTTAATGATGGGGGTGGGTGGGGTGGTGGGGGGGGTGGCGTAGTTAGAAAATGAGGTGATTGGTGATGATGAATTGAGGTGGTAATGGTATGATAATGATGGGGGGTGGTGTGGGGTGGGTGAGGTTAGTTAGAATGAGGATGATGGTGATGATAATGAGGGTAGTAATGATAATGGTAATGATGGTGTGTGTGTGTGGGGGGGTGTGATATTTAGAAAGAATGAGGATGATGGTGATGATAGTGAGGGGTGGTAATGATAATGGTAATGATGGGAGTGGGTAGTTAAAAGAATGAGGGTAGTAATGTGATGGTATGGATAGTAATAATGAGAACGGTAGTGATAAGTAATAATGATAATTGTAGTGATGGTGATAATAATAACTGTAGTGACAGTAATAATGATAATGGTAGTTATAGTAATAATGATAATGGTAGTGATAGTAATAGTGATAATGGTACTGATGATAATGATAATGATACTAATTATCATCAGTATTAATATCATCATTTTTTTACTGTTACTGTTATTATCATTATTATAATCCTTAGTGTTATTGCTATTATTATCATGACCATCATCATCATTATCATTATGTTTATTTCAGTTACTAGTATTGTCATTATAATCATTGTAATAATGATAATGATAATTATAATGACGATAGTAATAATGATGATGATAATGATGATGATAATAATGATTATGATAATAAATGATAATGATAATAATAATAATAATAATAATAATAATAATAATAATAATAATAATAATAATAATAATAATAATAACAATAATTATTATTATTATTATTATGACAATAATAATACTAATAATAATGATGGTAATAGTAATAATGATGATAACAATAATAACAATGAAAATATTAATGATGGTAACGGTAGTAATAATTGTAATAATAATGATAATAATGATAATAATAATAATAATAATAATAATAATAATAATAATAATAATAATAATAATAATAATAATAATAATGATAATAATGATATTAATGATAATAATAATGATAATGATAATAATGATGATAAAAATGATAACAATGATAATTATAATCATTAGAAATATGATTTTTATCATTATCATTATTATCACAATAATGTTAGTAATAATGATAATGATAACAGTAATGATAACAGATCAATGATTACAATAATAGTGATAATAACAATGACGATTGTCATTACCATTACTACTTTGCTATACTTGTTATTAATACCATCATTATTATTTCTATTAATAAATTACTATTATCATTATCATTATCATAATCAATATCATTATTATTATCATTATCATTGTTATTACTGCCATCACTATCATTACCATTGTCATTATTATCAATAATGTTATCATCATTATTAGCATCAACATCATTGTTAATGTTATCATGTTTACTATTGTTATCACAATTATTATCAATACCATCATCATCACTGTCTTTGTTATTATCATTACTTTACTCATAATGATAATCGTAATGATAATAGTAATAATAGTAATGATAATGATAATAGCAATAATAATAGTCAATAGCAATAAGATTGATAACAATTGATAATAATAACAATAGTAATAATGATAATGATAATAATGATAGTAGTAATAGTATCATTATCATCATTACTATCATTATCCTTAAAATTACTATTATCATATATCATCATTATTGTTATTATCATTATCATCACTATGGTAATAAAAATAAGAATAATTATGATAACATTAATGATAACAAAAATGATAGTAGTAATTGTAACAATAATGATAATAATGATCATGATATTATCACCATTGTTGTTATTATGATTGTTACCATTATTATCATTATCATATTCATCATCATCATTATTACTGTTAATATTAGTATTAACAGTAATATTAGTTGAACAGCTGATAGTTGAACAGCTGATAGTTGAACAGCTGATAGTGATGATAGTTGAACAGCTGATGTTATCCTTGATGTTCTGATATCTATAACAGTCATAACTTTTTATAATACAAAGACAGCTTTTGCCACTCTGACCTTTATTTATCTGTTGTTATTGGTAACCCTGTTCTTCTTTATTGTTTTAATGATCTTATTTTCTATGATTCATTAATAGGATTATTCGTATCATTAATAAAATTGCTCGTATAGTATTTATGAGTACGCAAGTAATATTAATAATAGGGTAGAGTTTCATTAGCTTATTTTTCCTTCCTCGAAATCATCTGAAAATCAATGA
>NW_020868585.1:0-10000 GCF_003789085.1 Penaeus vannamei | reverse complement strand
GTTTCTGATAGTTAAGTTTCTCGTTTAATTGTGGTATTTGGTTGGGAATCGTTTTTTTTTTTTGTGAGCTCAAATACGGTAATGTAGGCTGGTAGGCTGAGACCTATTTCATGTCTAGGAATGGTTGTTTGGGGATGGTCGTTTCTATTGTGCCTTTCTGGTAGTTAGATCTTAAGAGTAGTTATCCGTTCAGGTGGTTTCCGATTATCTTTTTGCCATTTTTACAATCTGAGACGGAAATTCAGAACAGGTCATTTGATCTTTCTTTCAAGGAAGGCATTTTGTCAGGTAGATCATGAGTGTATTGGAACAGAGTAAGTGGGATTTCGAAACCAGAAAATTAGACAGCTTGGCCGAGGAATCCTTGTATACTTTGGTGAACCATTCTCTCTCTTGGGAGGGAAAGATAATTCTTTAAATTTAAATAAAGATAATTTAAATAAAGATAATTCTTGTAAGACTTGAAGCTTAACACAACGGGTGAATCTAGTCTATCAGGATACTGGTTCGCTTCCGCTGCCACAAAGACCCTCTCTTCTCTCGTGCAGTGCCTTCCATTTTCCAATTTCTAGCCTGTCATCTCTCTCTCTCTCTCTCCCCCCTCTCTCTCTCTCTCTCTCTCTCTCTCTCTCTCTCTCTCTCTCTCTCTCTCTCTCTCTCTCTCTCTCTCTCTCTCTCTCTCTCTCTCTCTCTTCTCTCTCTCTCTCTCTCTCTCTCTCTCTCTCTCTCTCTTCTCGTCTCTCTCTCTCTCTCTCTCTCTCTCTCTCTCTCTCTCTCTGCTTCACTCATTCATACATATGGGCACGGGGATTTTTTTTTTTTTTTACTTTCTCTCTCTCCTTCTTCCCTCCTCCCTCAGCTCCTCTCTCTCTCTCTCTCTCTCATCTCTTCTACTCTCTCGTCATCTCTCTCTGCTCTCTCTCTCGTCTTCGTGCGTCTCTCGTCTCTGCTGGTCGTCTTGCTGCTGATCGTCCTCTGCCTCTTCTCATCTCAGTCTTCTCTCAAGTTTCCTCTCCCAGTCCTCCACCGAGCTCAGCCGTGCTGGCCATGGTTTCGTCTCGAGTTGCTGCAGCTCTCTCTGCTCTCTCTGCTCCTCTCATATTTCAGCATTCCCTATTCCCTCCCGCTCTGGCCTTTTCTCTGCCTGCTCTTTCTGGTGCCAGTGGTGTTCTCTCTCCTTTTCGCCCTTTCACCTCTCCCTGTAAATCGCGAATCTCTTTACCCTCGGCGTTTAGCGGCATAACAAATCAACTTGGTTTATTTTTTATTGGCAATTCTTTTGATCCGATAGTGCGTGTGTGTAGGAGTGTGTGTACCGCTGTGCGCGCTGTCGCGCAGCGGCGGCGCGCTGTGGTGTGTGATGTGTGTGTGTGTCGTGTGTGTGTGTGTGTGTGTGTGTGTGTGTGTGTGTAGGAGTGTGTGTAAGGAGTGTGTGTGTTGTGTGTTGGTGCGCGTGTGTGTGGTATTTGTGTGTATGTGTGTATATATTTATGTACGTGTGTTTATGTGTCTTTGTGTTTATGTTGTTAAGTGAGACAGTGAAAGGGAAGAAAGAGAGATATGAGAAATATGATAAAGAAATAGAGAAGCAAGAAGGAGAAAGAAAAAGAGCATAAGATAGAAAGAACGAAACAGAGAAACGAGAAACAGAAAAAAAAGACAGCGATAGAAGGACGAAACAGATGACGAGAAAAAATAAAGGAAAAAGAGTAGAAAGATGAAAAAAGACCTGTGTTTGGGCTGGTGTGTGGTATAGCAAAGAACGAAGGTAAGAGAAACGAGATAACAAAGAAAAGCCACCGAGTAGAAAGAACGAAGTAGAGAAAAGAAACAGAAAGAAAAGCCACCGAGATAGAAAGAACGAGACAGAGAAACGAGAAATAAAGGAAAAAAAGGCACAGAAAAGACGAGAAAAAGGCCCCTGTGTTTGGCAGTGTGGCGTCCTTCCCCTCCAGGAGGATGCCGACCACAAGAAATAGAAATAATCAATCTATGAGGTCTGGCTGATAACGAGAGAGCCAAAAATCTTGAGCGGTCGTGATGGCCTGGCTAACTTTTTCCTTCTTTGTTTTTTTTTGTTTTTTTCTTTTTATTTCTCTGTCTCTCTCTTTCTTTTTGTTTTTCTCTCTCTCTCTCTTTTTCTTTTTTTCTTTCTTTTTGTTTCTCTCTCTTTCTGTCTCTCTCATTATTATTTTTCTTTCTTTTTATAGAGATAGAGAGAGAGAGAAGAGAGAAAGAGAGAGAGAGAGAGAGAGAGAAAGAGAGAAAGAAAGAGAAGAAAGAGAAGAGAGAAAGAGAAATAGAGAGAGAAAGAGAGAGAGAGAGAGAGAAGAGAGAGAGAGAGAGAGAGAGCAGAGAGAGAGAGAGAGAGAGAGAGAGAGAAGGAGAGAGAGAGAGAGAGAGAGAGAGAGAGAGAGAGAGAGAGAGAGAAAGAGATGGATAGAAACAGAAATTAAACATCCTGACATAAAAGATATAAGGACTAGAACCGACAGAAAACCCTCCCCTTTCTCCCCCATAACCCCCCCCGCGGACCCCCCAAACCCTTACCCCCCTTCTCCCCCTCTCCCCAACCCCATCCCCTCCCTCTCCACAGCACCCTCCCTCGAACTCTCTCCTGTATACCCCTCATTTATTCCCCACCTTCCTTCCCTCTCTCCACAGACTCCCTTCCATCCTCTCCATAGTCCTTCCATTCAGCCCTCTCCTTCCTCCTTATCCTGTCCCTCCCTCTCCTGCCCTCCTCCCCTCCCATCCCAATCACCGCTCCCTCTAATCCATTCACCCTCCTCATACACCTTCCATCCTCAATCCCTCCCCTCACCTCATCAACTCCTTCACTCTCTCCATACCCCCTCCCCCCTTGTCACCCTCCCTCCCCTTTTCCTCTCCCATCCCCACCCGCCCTCTCCCACCCTCCCGCCTCTCCCTCTAACCCCTTTCACCCCACCATACCCCCTCCCTCTCGTCCGCCCTTCCCACCCTTCTCTCCGCATATCTCCTCCCTCCCCTCCCCCATCCCTCCCCTCTCCCCATACCCCCCTCCATTCCATCCCCCAACCCCCGCCCTCTCATCCCTCTCCCCACCCCCATCCCACCCCCATCTCCCCTTTCCTCCTCCCTCTCGTCCCCCATCCCACTCCCCCACTCCTCTCCCATACCCGCCTCCCCTCTTGTCCCCCTCCACCCTCTCCCATACCTCCTCCTCTCTCGTCCCCTCTCCACCCCCTCCTCCCCCTCCCCTTTCCCTCTCCCACCCCTCTCGCCCCATCCCACCCTCTCTCCATCCACCCCTTTCCCGTCCCCCATCCCACCCCTCTCCCCTCTCCCACCCCCTCCCCTCTCCCCTCCCCCCCCCTCCCACCACTCACCCAACCCCCCTCCCCTTCCCCTCTCCCACCCTCCCCTCTCCCATACCCCTCCCCCATCCCACCCCTCCACCATCCCACCCCTCACCACCCTCCCTCCCCAGAACCTCCTCATGGTCCGGCGGTCCGTGTCCCCCCTATCCCCCCCATCCACCCCTTCCCACCCTACCACCCCCTCCCTCCCTCTCGTCACACCCTCCCACCCCTCCCTCCCTCCCCACAGAACTTCCCATGGTCCGGCGGTCCGCTCACCCCTCTCCTATCCCTCTCTCCCTCCCACCCCCTCCTCTCCCTCTCGTCCCCTCTCCCACCCCCTCCCTCCCCAGCAGAACTTCCTCATGGTCCAGCTGGAGCGTTGGTGTGACGGAGGGCGCATCGACGGTTTGTGAAAAAGACGCGGCGAGAGCTGGTCTGTGAAGGGGAAGGAGGAGGAGGAGGGGAAAAGGAGAAGAGGAGGAAGGAGGAGGAGATGAGGGACAAGAGGGAGAAAGAGAGGAGGGAGAGAGGAATGGAGGAGGAGGAGGAGGGAGGGAAAGGGGAGAAGGAGGGGAGGAGGAGGGAGAGAGGATGGGGGGAGGAAGGAGGAGGAGATGAGGGACAAGAGGGAGGAAGGGGAGGATGGGGGAAGAGGAGGGAGGAGGCGGGGAGAGGAAAGGGGAGAGAGGAGGAGATGAGGGCCAAGAGGGAAAAGGGAGAGGATGGGGGAAGAGGAGGAGAGGGAGAGGAGGGAGAGAGGGAAGGAGGAGGGAGAGGAAAGGGGAGAAGAGGAGGAGGAGGAGGGAGGGGAGGAGAAGGAGGGAGGGGAAGGGGAGAGGAGGGGAGAAGAGTAGGGGAGAGGAAAGGGGAGAAGAGGAGGAGATGAGGGACAAGAGGAGGAAAGGAGAGGATGGAGAGGATGGAAGGGAGGAGGAGGGAGAGGAAAGGGGAGAAGAGGGAGGAAAGGAGGAAAGGGGAGAAGAGGAGGAAGGAGGAGAGATGAGGGACAAGAGGGAGAAAGGGAGAGGATGGGAGAAGAGGAGGAGGAGGGAGAGGAAAGGGGAGAATAGGAGGAAATGAGGGATAAGAGGGAGGAATGGAGAGGATGGAAGAGGAGGAGGAGGGAGAGGAAAGGGGAGAAGAGGAGGAAGGAGGAGGAGATGAGGGACAAGAGGGAGAAAGGGAGAGGATGGGGGAAGAGGAGGAGGAGGGAGAGGAAGGGGAGAAGAGGAGGAGATGAGGGACAAAATGGAAAAAGCGAGAGGATGGAAGAAGGGAAGGGAGAGAGGAAGGGGGAAGAGGAGGAGATAAGGAACAAAAGATAGAAAGGGAGAGGATGGGAGAAGGAGAGGAATGGGGGAGGAAAGGGGAGAAGAGGAGGAAGGAAGAAGGAGGAGAAGATGACAAAAGGGAGACGGGAAGAAGGTGGAGGAAGAGGATGAGGGGAGAAGAAGAAGAAGGAGGAGAGGGGAAGGGGGAGAGGAAAGGGGAGAAGAGGAGGAAGGAGGAGGAGATAAGGGACAAAAGGGAGGAAGGAAGAAGATGGTGGAAGTGGAGGAAGGAGAGAAGAAGGGGAGAAGAGGAGGAAGGAGGGGGAGTAGAGAGAAAGAAAAAGAGGGGGGACAAGACGGAGAAATAGTGGAGCTAGAGAATGAGGAATAAGAGAGACGGAGGATTAGAAGGACTGTAATTAAAAAGAGAAAGAGGAAGGTTAAGGAAAGAAGAAGAACAAGAAAATAAAGAGGTCAAGACACGTCAAAATAGGATAAAAACTAATCAAAAGAAAAAAAAAGTGCAGAAAGAACAAAATAATTACAATACCACCAAGGAAAAACAAACAAACAAACAAACAAAAAATCCAGAAAAGAAGAAGAAGAAGAAGAGGAACAGGGAAGAAGTGATAAAAGAAGAGGAAAAGGGAAAGGTTACAATACCACCAAAAGAAACGAACAAACATACAAACAAAAAATCCAAGAAAAGAAGAAGAGAAGAAGAGAGGAACAGGAGAGGAAGTGATAAAAGAGGAGAAGAAGGGAGAAGGGAGAGCAGGAAGAAGCTCAGGCCGGAGGGAGCGAGCAACAGGCCGCCCCCTGCCGTGATCTGGCTTGAGGAAGGGGGGGGGGTCGAGAGGATATAGAGGAAGGGAGTAAGGAGGGAGGAGGGAGGAGGGAGGAGGGAGGGAGGGAAGGAGCGAGGGAAGGAGGAGGGAGAGAGGGAGGAGGAGGGGGGAGGAGGGAGGAGAGGGAGAGGGAGGAGAGAGGAGGGGAGGAGGGAGGGAGGGAGGAGGGAAGGGAGGAAGGGAGGGAGGGGAGGGAGGAGGGGAGAGAGGGAGGGAAGGAGGGAGGAGAGCGCAACAGGCAGCCGACCTCCTAGCTCCTCTTACTCCTCCCTTCTCCCTTCCACTCCTCGCTCCTCCTTCCTACTCCTTCTCCTCTTCCTCCTCTTTCGTACGGTGGCCGCGGTGTTGGCGGTCGGGGTACTCCTTGTCATATGGTATTGACAGGGTCCCTCCCTCCCTCCGCCTCTCTCTCTCTCTCTCTCTCTCTCTCTCTCGCTCTCTCTCCTCTTCTCTCTCTCTCTCTCTCTCTCTCTCTCTCTCTCTCTCTTTCTCTCTCTCTCTCTCTCTCTCTCTCTCTCTCTCTCTCTCTCTCGCTCTCTCTCGCTCCTCTCTCTCTCTCTCTCCTCTCTTCTCTCTCTCTCTCTCTCTCTCTCTCTCTCTCTCTCTCTCTCTCTCTCTCTCTCTCTCTCTCTCTCTCTCTCTCTCTCTCTCTCTCTCTCTCTCTCTCTCTCTCTCTCTCCTCTCTTCTCTCTCTCTCTCCTCTCTCTCTCTCTTCTCTCTCGCTCGTTCGCTCGTTCGCTCTTCGTCGTCTCTCTCTGCTCTCTCTCTCTCTCTCTCTCTCTCTCTCTCTCTCTCTCTCTCTCTCTCTCTCTCTCTCTCTCTCTCATCTCTCGTCTCTCTCTCTCTCTCTCTCTCTCTCTCTCTCGTCTCTCTCTCCCCGGCTCGCTGCTCGTTTTCGCCTCTGCTCTCTCTCTTCTCTCTCGTCTCGTCTCTCTCTCTCTCTTTCTCTCTCTCTCTCTCTCTCTCTTCTCTCTCTCTCTCTGCTCTCTCTCTCTCTCTCTCTCTCATCTCCTCTCTACTCTCTCTTCTCTCTCTCTCTCTCTCTGATCTGCTCTACTCTCTCTCATTCGATCTCTCTTCATTTATGTCTGTCTATCTCTATCGATCTCTGTCTGCCTCTCTCTTACAAAAGGACTGTTAGAGAAGATTGAGAGACAGATAGGTAGATAGATAGATAGATAGACAGATTTAAAGATATATAGAAATAGAGATAGACACACATACACACACACACACACACACACACACACACACACACACACACACACACACACACACACACACACACACACACACACACACACACACACACACACTCCAACACACCCCCACCCACCAACACACAAACACACACACACGTACACAAAAACCCAAACAAAGAAGCATATATAAAAAAAATACGAAAAGATAAATAGACACAAAAATTCGATAAAAGGGGAGATATGCAGATGAGTACATGAATGAGTTATGAGTTCTTATCAGATGGGTCACACGAGTAAGAACCGTAGGTGAGGCGCTGTGTGAAGGGGGGGTGAGGGGTGGGGGGTGGGGGAGGGAGTGTCGCTGAGGAGAGGAGAGGAGAAGGGAGAGGGAAGGATAGGAGAGAGAGAGGGAGGAGGGAGGAAAAGGGAAGGGGGGGGGTAGAGGGAGATACTAAGAGGGCTGAGGGAAGGATAAAAAGACGAAGGAGAAGATTAAGAAAAAGAAGAAGAAGATGAATAAAAAGAAAAAGAAGAAGAAGAGAAAAAAGAAGAAGAAGACGAAGAACAGCGAAAGGGAGAGATAAATAGATAGATATACATTAATAGATATATAGATATACATATATATGTATAGATAGATAGATAGAGAGAGATAGAGACCGATGGTTCTATAGCCACACACACATGCTTTATATACACACACAAGGCAAAGTTAATGTAAATGTCTTTGCTGCCTCCACTTCTCTCTTCTTTCTTTTCTCTCCTTTCATCTCATTCTCCCTTTCAAAATCTTAATTCATAATCTCTGTCTGTCTTTCTCTTTCTCTCTTTCACTATCTCTCCTCTTCCCACTTTCTCTCTCTTTCAGTGTCTCTCTTCTTCTCCCACTCTCTCTCTTTCAGTATCTCGTTCCTTCTCCCATCCTCTCTCTGTTTCATTGTTTCTCTGTCTCTCTTCTCCTCTCATTCTCTCTTTCTTTCAGTGTCTCTCTCCTTCTCCCGCTTTCTATCTCTGTTTCACTGTCTCTCTCTCCTTCTCTCACTCTCTTTCAGTGTGTCTCTCCCCCCAGTCTCTCTCTCTCCTTCAGTATCCCTCTCTTCCTCCCATTATCTCTTTCTCTTCCAGTGTCTCTCTCTCCTCCTCCCATTCTCTCTCTCTCTTTCGGTCTCTCTCTCTCTCTTTCAGTATGTCTCTCCTTCTTTCATTCTCTCTCTCTTTCAGTATCTCTCTCCTCCCCGTATCTCTCTCTCCTTCCATTCTCTCTCTCTTTCAGTATCTCTCTCCTCCTCCATTCTCTCTCTCTCTCAGTATCTCTCTCCTCCTTCCCATTCTCTCTTCTCTCCAGTGTCCCCTCTCCTTCTCCCATTTCTCTCTCTCTCTTCAGTATCTCTCTCCTATCTCTCTCCTCATCCTCTCTCTCTTCCATTCTCTCTCTCTCTCTCTTCAGTGTCTCTCTCTCTCTCTTTCAGTATCTCTCTCCTCCTTCCATTCTCTCTCTCTTCCAATGTGTCTCTCCTTTGCTCTCCTCCTTTTACTCCTCTCCTCTCATTACAAATTCCCTTTCATGCGCCCTCCTTCTATTATCTATGCATAATTTGCCACGATTTCGTCCGAGGTATTTAAAGTGGGCGGTGGCCTTGTGGGCGGGTGGGCGTAAATATTTTTTTTTTTATCTTTATTATCATATATTCTTGATATTGTGGTATTCGTATTATATCTACGATGGGGCGTTCCTTATTGGTAACGATGTGTCACCTGTGGTATTCCTTTCCTTGTTTCGTCTCTCGTTTCTCTCTCTCTCTCTCTTCTTCTCTCTCTTTCTTTCTTTCTCGCTTACTCACTCTCTCTCTCTCTCTCTCTCTCTCTTTCTTTTATCACTCACTCACTCTGTCTGTCTGTCTGTCTGTCTGTCTGTCTCTCTTGTCTCTCTGTTGTCTTGTCTGTCATCTCTCCTTCTCTCTCTCTCTCTCTCTCTCTCTCTCTCTCTCTCCTCTGCCCTTCTTTCTTTCTTTCTCTGTCTCTCTCCTTTTCTTTTTCTTTTCTAGCCACACCCACCAACACCCCCCCCCTCCCCCCTCTCTCCCCTCCCTCCCCCCGCCATCATCAGCTTCCCATTTACTTCTTCCCAAGAATCCACTGGCTCCTATTTTCTCCAAGATTTCCGGTGTCTCCTTTGTTCTCCCTTTGTTCCCCCTCTTCCCCCCCCCTTTCCCTACCCTCCCTCCTCTATCTCCCCCACTCGTCTCTTCTCTCTACTCCCCCTGTCCATCCTCCCCTTTCTCCTACTCTCCCCCCCCCCAATCGTCCTCTCCCCCGATACCCACTCCCTTTCTTCTACCTTCCCTTCTTTCCATCCTCTTGTCCCCACTCGCCTCCGTTCCTTCCTTTTACTCTCCCTTCTCCCATCCTTCTTCCCCGCTCACCTCTCCTTCCTCTCTCTCCTCTCCCATCCTCCTTCTCCCCTAACCCACTCACTTTCTCTACTCTCCCTTCTTCCATCCTTCTTCCCCCCCTTCCCTCCGCTTACCTCTACTCTCCCTTCCATCCTCCTTCCTCCCTCGTCCTCCCTCCCTTCCTTTACTCTCGCCCTTCTTTAGACGCCTCCTTCTTCCCCTCCTCCTTTGCCTTCCCGTCTTTCTCTCCCTTCTTTCCATCCTCCTTCCCCCCTCCCCCTACCCTTCCCTTCCTCTTCTCTCCCCTCTTCCATCCTCCTTCCCCCCTCCCCCCCAGATCTCTAGTCCCGGTAGCCCTGTTCTGTGTTCAGGCTTATTGACTTGCTCCAATATTACAAGCCGAGACCATACTTATGAGGGGCAATATAAAGCTAAACTCTATTTTGTAATCTAATTTGGCTTGGGAGGTATAGGCTCTCTCTCTCTCTCTCTCTCTCTCTCTCTCTCTCTCTCTCTCTCTCTCTCTCTCTCGCTCTCTCTCTCTCTCTCTTCTGCTCTCTCTCTCTCATCTCTCTCTCTCTCTCTCTTCTCTCTCTCTTCATTTTCTTCATTTTTTTCGTTCAACTTTTAACTTTAATGTTTTTTCTTTATCCTTTTGGTATATTACTCTTCCCCTATTCTTCAGTACTCTTACTCTCTCTCTTGCTTCTCTCTTCTCTCTCTCTCTCTTCTCTCTCTACTCTCTCTCTCTCTCTTCTCCTCTCTCTTCCTCTCTCTCTCTCTCTCTCTCTCATCTCTCACTCTCTCTCTCTCTCTCTCTCTCTCTCTCTCTCTTCTCTCTCTTCTCCTTCTCTCTCATCTCTCTCTCTCTCTCTCTCTCTATAGTATAGTTATATATTATATATATATATATTATAGTATATATATATATATATATATATA
>NW_020868584.1:0-24933 GCF_003789085.1 Penaeus vannamei | reverse complement strand
TGAGTAGTAATAGTATAGTAATAGTAATAGTAGTAGTAGTAGAGAGAGTAGTAGTAGTAGTAGTAGTAGTAGTAGTAAGTATAGTAGTAGTAAGTAGTAGTAGTTAGTAGTAGTAAGTAGTAAAATGTTAATAAAAGTAATAGTAATAGTAGTAGTAGTAGTAGTATAGTAGTAGTAGTAGTAGTAGTAGTAGTAGTAGTAGTAGTAGTAGTAGTAGTAGTAGTAAGTATAGTAGTAGTAGTAGTAAGTAGTAGTAATAGTAGTAGTAATAGTAGTAGTAATAGTAGTAGTAATAGTAGTAGAATAGTAGTAGTAATAGTAGTAGTAAAAGTAAGTAGTAATAGTAGTAGTAATAGTAATAGTAATAGAATAGTAATAGTAATAGTAATAGTAATAGTAATAGTAATAGTAATAGTAAATAGTAATAGTAATAGTAATAGTAATAGTAATAGTAATAGTAGTAGTAGCAGAAGTAGTTGTAGTAGTAGTAGTCATAGTAGTAGTAGTAGTAGTAGTAGTATCGAAAACAACAACAATAACAATAAACAGTAACAATAACATCTACAATAACTCACAACGACAACGACAACGACAACAACAACAACATCAAAAACAACAATAAATAATAATAATAATATAAATGATAATAACAATAATAATGATATTGAAATAATAATAATAATAATAATAATAATAATAATAATAATAATAATAATAATAAAATAATAATAATATAATAATAATAATAATAATAATAATAATAATATAATAATATAAAATAATAATAATAATAATAAAACAACAACAACAACACAACAACAATAACAATAACAAAATAACAATATAATAACAAATAATAACAATAAAAAATAATAATAACAAAAACAATAACAAATAATTACTGATAACAATTAGCGCTGCTGATAATGATGGTAATGATGATTAGTGGTGATGATTGTGATTATTATTATCAATGATGATTATTAAATGATGATGATGATTCTTGATGATGATGATGATGATTCTTGAATGACTTGATGATGATGATTCTTGATGATGATGAAGATGATGACAAAACAAAACAAACAATTGCAAAAAAATGAAAAAATTAAAGAAAGCCAAGCACTATCCATTACCTTTGGAAGCTCAGGTATAGGGAGAAGAGGAAAATATATATATACTACTGTAAAGCAATAGAAATACAGTATTCAGCAATGGCCAAGAGGATTAGTGTCAAAAAGCCTGATAAAACCAAACATTTAAAGTAGAGGTCGACAGTGAAGATTTGTTTAATTTGTACTGTTTATTTCTCCTTCAGAATAAAAATCTTGGTTGCTGAAATGCATCTCTCCTCACAGCATGATTAGGTTGTGGTTATAATGGGTATATGGTATTTTGAGCTCCGTCTGACCATTCACTAAACAGTAATAATTGTGATCACTCACTCTACACAACTATCTGTGCAGTTGGTGATTGCTGGGGAGGCTTTCTCTGAGAATCTCAATATCCTCACACACATTAAGATTAGTCATTTTACATTTTTTCTGTAACAAGAAATAAAATCACAGAAATAACGTATCAGAAATTAAAAGAGTGGGAAGAGAAAGATCTTCCAAGACCACAATTAGGAACGAGGAAGTGATTAGTGTTGAATCTTGAATCCAAACCTCAAGGCAGTTACCATTAATCTCCAAGCTATAACTGCTATATATCTAGTGCGCCAAAGAGCTTTAGCTAAAGGGTGTGATAGAGGACCACAGCAGCTCTCAACCACCAACCACCAGGTAATTTACCAGCAAGCTATACTGTGAATAAAAAATGCATTATCAAAAATACCTTTTTCACTAGAATCCTGTTGCCATCCTGCAAAAAAAACAACAGAATGATGAATCTCGGGCCCAACAGCAATATCAAATGCAGAGATGTGGAGAGACATAAATAATGCCCTTATTGCCAACAACTGAAAAACTGCATATATTAATCATTGCAGAGATGTTATTAAAGATGGCCAATATCTTATACACAAACTGGTGACTTACATGTAACCCACACAGGTATATTATGGGCAAACTATTTTCTGACACAGTGCAGATAAATCCCTTATGAAAATGTCACCTATTTAGATGCACTTTTGGAATTACAAGATAATACATGCCTGTGAGAAGTACAAGAACATGTAAATTGATAGACAACACTCCTTAACACTGTACTGCAAATGTTCTAACAGGGAACAGCATCTAAAGAATATACCAAAATCCTACATCCAACAGCAAAACAATAATCACTTTCCGAAGTTTATAAAAAGTCAATTATCACAAAGTTTAAATCACCAATCTATACATTTCACTTTTTGGGAGACTATCATCATTAGAAATGATGATTGCAGCCATGAACTACCCTACATTGAAGAATAGATGCAGAGAGAAAGACACACACAATGAAGGATGAATAAAGAAGGATGAAAGACAAAGGTTATGAGAGAGGAGAGGGAGAGGAGAGAGAGGACGAGGAGAGAAGGAGAGAGAGAAAGGAGAAGAGAGAAGAGAGAAAGAAGAAAGAAAAGTGGAGTGAGAGAGAGAAAGAGAGAGAGAGAGATGAGAGTGGGGAGAAGGAGAAAGGAGAGTAGAGAGAGAAAAGTGGAAAGAGAGGAGAGATTGGAGAGATGAGAGATTGTAGAGTAGAGAAGGGAGAAAGGAGAGTAGAGAGAAAAGTGGAAAGAGAGGAGAGAAGAGACACGAGATCAAGAATGGAGAAGGTGAAAGGAAAAGAGAGAAAAGGAGGATAGGAGAGAGAAAAGTGACAAAGGACACAGGACAAGCTACGAATTAAAAGTAAGGGATAATGGACAAGATTGATAGTACAAGGACAAGGTTGAAGTACAAGGACAAGTTGAAGGTACAAGGGAAAGGGGACAAGGTTGAAGGTACAAGGACAAGTTACGAGGAAAGACAAGTTGAAGATACAAGGAACAAGGACATGAAGTACAAAGGACAAAGGTACACAAGACAAGGTACGCAGGACAAGGGCAAGGCCAATGACAGAACTAGTAAGAAGGAAAAGCAAGACAGACAGATAAAAGGTGACATGTGGCAAGAGGAGAGAGGGACACCCACCTGAATATTAATAATTTTAAATCACAGTTGTAAACCCATGAATTTCAATTAGAAAAAAAACGTTAGTGTGAATTCCTTTCACTGCCTATCATGTGACCATGGTGATAAACAGAAGAGATGAATGCTACTGGCTTGGTAAACATCATTTAACATCTTTTTATATCAAGTCCACGTCAGCAATAACTACAGAATACCCAGAACCTTCCTTTGCAATTTTCCTGGTCTTTCTCTGTATACAAAGCACATCCTCCTCTTGTCCTTGAAGAGTTAGTTTTTTCATAACACAAATAATAGCACGTTTTTTTCCCTACATAACAAACAGTCTTTTGCATATTAAACTATAAGAACACCTTTATCTATATAAACCAATTTGGAATGCACAAGTCAATAACCAATAGCCTGCATCAAGGATCAATAGAGATCAGTACCTCCACATATAGTCCTAACAAGAGCAATGACTCTTGTTCCTGAGCAACTAACTGTGAACTGTGGACACATCTCTCTTGCACAGGTAATCTGAATTTAGAATGCGACGTCACACCACAAAGGCACCGCACTTGAATTTATGAATACCTTCCAAAAGAAATACCATAAAAAACTAAGCACTTTTCTTCCTTTCTTAAAATACAGGGTCAGATTCATAACTTTTCCAATTAACTACAACACATGTAATCTATAAACTTTCCAGAAACTATGCATAGCCTTGGTAGAAACTGCAGGCCTAGCATGTTTCCTTTCACATGCAGCTTTGACTTTTTATCCCTTGGCAACACATACATATATACATTTTCATTTACATATACATACATATTTATCCATACATATTCAATATATACATATACATACACATATATTCAACATACATATATAGAAATACATATATCAATATATATAATCATATATACAGTCAATATACATATAAATGTAAACCTCAATACAAATTAGCATATATACATATACAAAATAGCTCTATGAATAAACATACATACATGTACATGTACCTACACCTAAATAACTATATACATGTACCTAAACCCTATCCCTATAATATAAATACCATAAACATTACATATATGTACATAATATATATATATATATATATATTATATATATATATATATACATATATACATATATATACACATATATACATATATATACACACATATACATATAGATACACATATATACATATATACATACATATATATACATATAAGATACACATATACATACATATATATACATATACATACATATATACACACACATATACATACATAACATATATACATATACATATATATACATATACATATACATACATATACATATACATACATATACATATACATACATATACATATATATACATATACATATATAAACATATACATATATATACATATACATATATATACATATATAAACATATACATATAATAATATACATATATATACATATACATATATAATACATATATATAAAATATACATAATTACATATATATACATATACATATATATACATATACATATATATCATATACATATATCATATACATATATATCATATACATATATATCATATACATATATACATATACATATAATCATATACATATATTATCATATACAATATATCATATACATATATATGTATAATGTATATGTATATGTATATGTATATGTATATGTAATATGTATATGTATATGTATATGTATATGTAAGTATATGTATATATGTATATGTATAGTATATTGTATATGTATATATGTATATGTATATGTATAGTATATTATATGTATATGTATATGTATAAGTATAAGTATAAGTATATGTATATGTATATGTATTGTATATGTATATATATATGTATATTATATATATTGTAATGTATAATATACAAATATACATACAAATATACATATACAAATATACATATACAAATACATAATAAAACAATACAAATATACACATACAAATATACATATACAATATACATATACAATATACATATACAAATATACACATACAAAATACACATACAAATATACATATACAATATATACATATACAAATATACATATACAAATATACATATACAAATATACATATACAAATATACATATACAAATATACATATACAAATATACATATACAAATACATATACAAATATACATATCAAATATACATATACAAATATACATATACAAATACATATCACATATAAAGATATGCACCAAGATATACACAAACATATACATACATACATACATACATCATGTATATATTATATATACATATACATATATGCATATATACATATATGCATATATTCATATAATACATATCATACACATATATATACATGTATATACAGATCATATACATATATATACATGTATACTCATACCATACACATATATATACAAGTATATACATATCATACACATATATAAATTTATAGATATACATACACACATGTATACACTATTTAATATACATTATAATATACATACACACATGTATACACATTTATATATACATGCGTGTGTATGTGCATGTATATACATGTATATATACATGTGTGTAATGTGCATGTGCATGTTATACATATATATATGCACACACACACACACACACACACACACACACACACACACACACACACACACACACACACACACACACACAACACACACACAACACACACACACATATATCTATTGGAAGTTAAGTATGAGAAAAATACACACTCCAGGTCATTTCTTAGTATGCCTAGCCAACCAATCAGACAACTTCATAACACACTTCAAAAAATCATATCACTGAGAAAGGATGTGCTTCAATTAACATTGATTAAGACCATAATCATGACCCAAGGGTGAATTGAGGCTGGAAGTGGGGGTTAATATTATTCACTAAAGTTTTCAGTTGACAGCTCTTTACTCCATTCAAAGGAAGAGACACATACCTGTAGCATGTTTTATATACTATTCATCTACAATAAAGAATCAAACAAAGCGATTTGGCTGCATGATTACAGTTTCATAACCGTAAGTAAGCAACTATATTTTCTGATAATCATTCTTTGTAGCATATAGTACAGCTCTTGCTTATAATTGACTCGATATACTGAAGTATCCGTAAATATTTTCAAGCAAATATAAGACTTTTGTTTATAGATTGGCAGGATATATACTGGAGCAGTTCTTCTATCGCCCTTTATGTAGAAACAAATTTTAAAGAAAGCATCCCCAGTACTAATGAATTTAGGAACTAAGGACTAGATTTAATACATAGTCTCAAAGTTGCAGTTACAGCTAGTCGCGTAATATTTTACAAAGCAACAGCAACTCCAGCTAAAAATCATCTGGGCACTTTTGCGAATCCATATCACCATGTGACCCAAAAACCTCAACTAACCCAGGGTTTTGATGCTAACATCTACCAATCACCTTATTTCCTTGCTGGGTTGCCGCCCCCAGACACCTACTCGATCACTATGGACTTCGTTTCCAAATGGCATTTGTCATGACTTATTTCTGCATTTCTGTCATTATTCTTTGCCTGCGCAAATTATTTCACATACAAGTGAGTAATTTTTCCCTCTCATTGGAAGTCAATATATATGTATATATACATATACTACTTATAGGAAATAAGTATTACCAGCAACTGTAACAGAAATTAAGTTGCCCAGCACAACGCTCTCCAGCAAAAGGCAACAAACCTCCACAACACATACGGGCAAGATGGTGCTTATCGGCCACCTTGGTGAATTGTCCTTCAATAACGCCACTAAACACAGGTCTCCCCCGCCAGATTATTCACTGAGGAGGCTCGTTTGCCCTTGCCCCAATGCCACAGGCAGCTGCTACCTGATGCCCTGCAGTCGAAGTAGTGGCCAAAGGTTGACAAGTATCACTACATACCATTGCTGTAGAATTACTAGAGATGCGAGGGTGTCTCTTCAAGAAACTATCAAAATTCAAATCTATACAAAAACAAGTGGTTGAATATTGATAACCTTTTAAAAGTCTCCTTGATATAAATACATGTATTTTATTCCAACCATGAGTTTATCATATCCCTTTTCATTGTTTTTTCATAATGCGATCTTCGTATACTCATTCTATCATGTATTTTCTTTGTATTTCATTTATCTAAATTTGCACACACACAAAATAAAGGGATTATATAATGTAAATACTGTATTTCCTTACCCATAAAATATCCCACACATCCACGCCCGTAAACCCAATACTCAGCCCAACAAATAAAAGCACAAAGGCCAAAGAGGAACTAAATACCATCCATTTTCGAAAAACCTTATTTGTCACATCTCCACCATACACAAAACAAAAAGTACCCATATTACAAAAATTCGCTCCCCCTCGCTACTCACCTCGAAAACCTTTAACAAAAACTGCACATATTTCTGCCTGAGGCCCAAGGACTTTCCTAAACTGGCCAGCACGAGAACTGTCACAAGAACGAGCAAGAAAGGAGGTAATAACACGGAAGGGCGACTGTAAAGAGTGCATCCGTCACCGCCATTGTGAACCGACTGAACCAGACCACTCGCTGAGGTTGCGTTCGGTGTCGGCCACTCTCGAGCGCCGGGAGAGCGCTTTTTCGCTATCTTTTGCTGTTTATTGTCTTGGAATTATTCTTGCTGTTATTTCCTAATTTTTGCCATTCCTCGGAATTTGAAAAGACTTTCACATGGAATCAGCATCGACCCTTAGGCCACATTCTTGTCGGGTCTTCCCTAGCGCCGGGAAAGCGCTTACTATCAATAGTTTGGATATTGGAGCAAGCTTGCTGTAACTAGACTACCGTTTTCATTTCTTGGATATGGAGATTTATAAATGTTTTCACTGCCTTTTTGAAGGATCATTGAATGGTATGTGAAAAGGACAATGACTCACCTCTTTAGCGCTGAGGAAAGGCTTTGTTATATTTCTTTTTTCGAGCTTTAGTTTGAATATTTTTGGTCTTTAGAATTTCGTTTCAACTTTATATAATCTTATTGCCTTTTTCTGAAGCATAGTTTAAAGTGAAAAGGATGTATCACCAACGATGTCAGCACTTTTCGAGCGCCGGCAACTCATTTTCGCTAGTTTCCTGAATTGACAGTATACATTTTTCCTTATCTAACTCAAAATAGCTTTCTTTTATTGTTGCTCGTATATCTTATTTATCTTAAAAGTATTTTCGATATTCACTGATGATGCGGTAAGTGAAAATAATTAAGAAAAGAAAACTGCTTAATTTCCGCTAATGTCGATACTTTTCTTTTCATTATTTTATCCTTGTTTTTCGTGACAAGACAAATTATTCTCTGCTCATTTCTTCTCAACCTTATATAACCTAAAAGTATCGAAACTATGATATTTTTCTATACGAGTTCGAGAAATTCCAGAAAGATTTACCTTATGACTAAACATTTCCTTTATATGATGCCATAACCTACAGTGAATGAATGAGTACACACACACTAAGTAGATGATTAGATCTTTTAAGAAACGACCTTTGTGAGTCCTGTCAAAGAATAAATAGCATTGATTATCATCTATTTAATAAGTAACACTCCTGTCATAGTATCTCGCACATATGTTATGGCTTACAGGGTGACTAACAGGTGTGGAAAAAAACATGTGGATTGTCTCTGTTGTGCTACGTGTATAAGTTAATGTATTTGATGCTATGATACCAATAACGATAATGATAATAATATGATAACAAAAATAATAATAAAATAACAACAATAATAAATAATAACAGCAATATCAATCATTATAATGATAATTGTAATAGTAAGGTAATGATAATGACGGAAAAATATAACAATAATAATATTAATAATGATAATGATAATAGTAACGAAAATGGTAATGATAATGGTGAAAATAATATAAGTAATAATTCATATCAATGGTAATGATGACTAATAATAATAACAATATTAATAATTACTATTGTTACTATTATTATTATTATTATTATAATGAAAATAATGATAATAGTTATGATATTGATAACATTGATAATAATAATGAACACGATTATTGATAATAATGATAATGAGGTTAATAATGACAATGAATAATAATAATAAAAATAATAATAATAAAAATGATGCAATAGTAATTTTGCCAGTAATAACGAAAATGGCCATAATGATAATGACACTAATTACTGATAATAGAAATGACAATATTAATACCGATAGCAATACTGATGATAGTAATAATAGCAACAACAACAATAACAATAATAAAAATGATAATGATAATAACAATAATATAATAACGAAGAAGAAGAGTTATTTCAAATAGCAATGATGATGACAATGATGATAATCATAATAATGATAACAATCATAATAACAACGATAAAAATCGCTTAAAAATGATGATTATGATAAACACTAATAATAGCAATAATAATGATAATAATGAGTGACAGTAATGATGATGAAAATTATAATAATGGTAACAATAATGGCAATATACAATAAGAAATATATTACAACTACTCCTGCTCGCAATGGCACTAATGATAATGATGATAATGTAGTAATTATGACAATGAGGATAACCATAAATAAGATAGTAATAAAATAACTGATAATAAGAATAACAAATACTACAATTATGGTAACAATAATGATAATAATAATAATAATAATAATAATAATACATTAATAATAGCTATATAACATATATCAAGGACCATGTAATAATAAGGATCCTATACTAATGATAATGATAATTACAATGATAATAACAAACATTATCATCATCATTACCATAATGAATAATGATAATAATGATTATTATAGTTATAACTACAGAATAACAATGATATATAATAATAATGATAGTAATAATAACATAATAGTAATAATAAATAATAATAGTAATGACACTAATAATATGACAATAATGATAATAATACAATAATAGATAATAATGATAATAATAATAATAGTAATAATAATAATAATAATAATAACAATAATTATATAAAATTATGATAATGATACTAATGATTAATAATAAACAACAATAATTATAATAATAACAACAATAATTGTAATAACATCAATAATGATAACGACAATAATCATAATAATGATAATGATAACTAAAAATAATCAATATCTACCACTTTAATCATTACCATTAGTACTATTATTATTATTATTATTATTACCATTATTATTATTGTTTCCATTATTATTATCATTACCATTATTGTTATTATTATATATTTTTTATTATTATTATTATTATTATATATTTTTTATATTATTATTATTATCATCATCATTATGATAATAGTAATAATAATAGTTGTATCGATAATACAGCAACGCATTACTGATAATATTAATAAGGAAAAAATATTATTACCAATATCACGATTTGGATGGCGAAAGTAATACCCACAATGCCTTAAGAAATAAGAGAAGCAGGCAAGAAAACAAAGAAAAATAAAACCTTTAGAAGAGGCATAATAGAGCATGAACTAGGCTTATCACTTTGAGGAGGAGAAGTTCCTGCAATAGGTCATGTCAAGCAGTAGGTCATGTCAAGGGATACTTCTCTTGTTGATTTGGTGAGTTTTTTATCAAATAACTGGGAAAGGCAAAGTTGTGGTTAGATTTATACGTAAAAAATGTCAAGGCAAGACGAGATTTATAACATGTAGATAGGCCAAGAAAAGATTCGTAGCATGTAAGGGGTGAAGAAACGGATCTGGTTTATAATGCAAAGAGATTTATGTATGATTGTAGGTATCTATCTGCATATCAGCGTCCCTCCTTTTATTCCGGTTTCCCTTTGATCTTTGGAAGTATCAAAAGAAAATATTTTTGAGAAGTGTGAATCATGACTTCCTGGTGTCTACTCTCCTGAGGGGGAGCAAGAAACAAGAACAGTTCATTTGCGGAAGTCAGTGATACATATATTTGAATGAAATAATGCTACACAATACTTCAGGTACCATCCAAAGGCAGTGTTGTTGCAGCAGTTGTTTGGACGTGATAAGGTCTGTGGAGGAATGTTGGAATCTGTGACTGGCGGAATGCAACTCAAATGAGACGAAGGAAGTCTTCCAATCCACGTTCTAAATATTGAAGATCCTTGCGTCCTGCTCGCCACCATCTTCCACATAGAAAGTGTAGGAATTATAATACTAAACTGTATAATATAACGCAGGTCTGTGACAGTGTGGACCGTAAAAAATGCAATGTCCAAGTAACTTGTCATTTGGATTGCTGTTATGCGGGCAAGAACATGTAATATGGAATGTCTGTGACTTTCTACACCAGCTACAGCAAGAAATCGACCTAGAGGAGTGCAGAATATGGACAGAACGTGATCAAACACGGTGTTGGTTGGGTTTCCGCAGTTCAACAGTAGTTACAGCTTTTCCCCTTCCCAAACATCTAGGGCTGAACAGGTAATGTGAAAATGTATGAATTTAGAATCTTTTTAGAACGCTCTCCGCTAATTAACATACACAGACCTCCGACAACTTTGGGAAATTTAGTAAAAATGAGTGGTAGGCAAATCTCTAAAGAAACAAGGAGAATTGCACACTCAGTTGGGAGTGTTAGGCAAAATAAACTATGAAATGCGTCACAAACCGTGATGGTTATCCGAGAAAGTGAAGAAACGTTAAGGCTGATGAAGCAGAGACAGCGACCCATACGCGAGATAGTGGATGAAAAACGTTTTGTCGCGATAACGTACATTAACCGAATTTTACCAGTTTTAGGCTTTGATAAGAAGCAGCCTTCTCTATCCGCAGTGGACACGTGTGCCAGGGTATCTCTGAATATCAACACCAAAGATTTTGGGATTGCCACGCCAGCCACAGAATTACATATATTTATATATATACACATATATATACACACACATATATATGTAAATACAAATGTATATATAATATATATATATACATACATATATATACATATACATATATACATATATATATATACATATATACATATATAATATACATATATATAATATATATGCATATATATAAACATAATATATATATATATATATATTTACTTATATATACATATATATACAGATTATGAATACACATATATGAATACACATATATATATATATATACATATATGTATGTAAATATATCTATATATCTCTCTCTATATATATACATATATATACTCACACGCACACACATACATACACACATATATACATATATATACATATCTATATACACATATACATATATACATATACATATATTACGCTATATATACATATATATACACATATATATGCATATATATATACATATATATACATATATTATATATATATATATATATATATATATATATATATATATATATATATATATATATATATTCGACATCAGGCCATGTCTTGGGATTACTAATCCAAACATCAGCTAGCATCTGTATGGACAATTCCTCCAGCTTTACTTTTTCAGTTTCTCCATGTAACGAATTTTTGCTTCTTCTAATGTACTGAAATATCCCTGTGACACCTCAAGGATGTCGTGAAAACTATTAGAAAACGTGAAATGAATAGAGAATGAATATCGCAGTGTTTAGGCTGGCGGCAACATTTGCAGTGTGTTTTCACCCCGTGGAAAGGTTGCTATGCGTTGCCAAGCTGCTGACGTCATGCAGAATCGCCCTATTATGACGGTCTCAACTCGATAGGAATTATTATCTTTTTCATTATTTATACCTCTCCAACAGATTCAAGATTGCCGACCACTACGAAGTAAGTGATAACTAGACCTCACTACACAATATAAAGGATTAGGTACTCTATAACTAGGATTTACCTGTTAACAGTTGGTGCGTCATTGGCACAATTTTAACACGGCAAACTGCTTCCTTTACAAAGCGAAGATCTACTTTGTTATATACGCACCCACTGATGTCTCAAAGTGATCACTACTGCTGAAAAAGTATTTTCACTTCGTTTCCTATTTATATTGTCCTTAGTTTCTCTTCTTCACAACGTAAGGAATGGTAATGTATAGCAGATCTCTAAAAGGCCTGTGAGCCCTAATGAATTTAACAAGTGCAAAGTTGGCGTCCACGATCTCAAGCAAGAAAAGCCAGTTAGTTAAAAATTGTGCGAGGCCCGATTCTGTGAATATCTACATGTACAGATATGCATATACACAGAAATGCATATGTCTATATATCTGTCCGGTAGATATGCATGTCTGAACTGAGAGATGTGCATTATATTTCTATATATATGCATGTCTGTATAATGAATATTTCTTGGGTCGGGTCTTGCACAATTTTAACAAACCGACCGAAAGTATTTGAAGATATTTGCAATAATGATATCAGTCTGGATTCATTTTTCGTGTGACAGCAGTCTAGAAATTCATCGTTGTATTCTTTTCGAAGGATGTGTGTTTTATTCACATCCATTAATGGTAATATCGATAATTAATAGCTCCACCCAGACACAGGGGCTGTCTGGCATCATAATTGCTGGGTGGCTGGCAAACCAAAGAGGCCCGGTTCAGGGTGTGGCAGATAAGATTATTTTAACTACATCCGCTAATAAATGAATCACCTTGAATACGTAAATAAATACTAAATAAATACGTAAATAAATACATGAATAAATACGTAAATAAATACGTAAACAAATACTTAAATAAATACATAAATAAATACGTAAATAAATACATAAATAAATACGTAAATAAATGCTTAAATAGATACATAAAGTTTATGTAAATTACCTTCTCCAGCTTTTTCGAGAAGGGTCGTAATTTTCTTTAACTTACATATTGCCACTCTGCCAGCCGGGCCAAACCTTGCCTGCCCAGGCAAACCAATGACTGATCTATAAATACCTAACATCAAAACAAAATGAACAGCAATTGTGTTGAGCTCAGCGTCCATAACCGTGCCAAACCATGAGATTTTGTGAGAAACGAAAGTTGTGTCAAGAAGTTTTATAATGTCACTTCTGCCAGAATAGACATTAAATCACTTATCCGCATACATACAGTATCTCGTTATTAAACTGTGTGATGAATAAGGTATATATATTTTTTCGTTTTTGTCCTTTTCTCCTTTTGCTTTCCATTTCGTCGCATTTTTTTATTATTATTTCAGCATTCTCATACAGATTCATGAGACCGTCTCTTTTGTGGGAGATAAGTCCTTACTTTGTGGAGAAAATATCGAGGCATATTATAGTAGTTAACCCTGAATTTGTCTCATGATCCGTTCTCCCAATTTCTATGCTCTTATATCCAAACTTTTTATCTGATTTGCGGATTGATACATTGGGCACTTCATATGTCATTTCTTTATTACTCAACGACATCTCAGTTTTCGTACGCTGCCAAATGATTAATCTATATTCGTGCATTTCTTGCAAGGCACAGATGCAGGAACTTAACCTGAAGCAATGTCTCCATAGAGTTTTGTCTACTTTGATTGCATGATTAAACGAGAAATTCTCTTTTTTCTCTTTCTCTCTTTTTGGGAAAGCTGTTCCTCTTTGTCACCTGCAAAACTATGCGGAATGAGATTACGTTGAAATTCAGCAAATTCGAATTTATATAGTCAACTTAGAAAAGGGCATTCCAGGTGTCTTTCTCTTACTTTCACGGAAAGGAAAGCCAGCGTATATATATAGACAAGAAGGCAGATAGAGAAAGCGAATGACTGAAAAGTCGAACCCATTCTCTATTCGCACTTCATCACAACACAGAATCATTCAAAATAGCCGCCATTCCCACTTTCCTGCATCCACTATAGCCATGAGTTATGATCGCATAATCAGCTGATCATCAAAACATGACCCGAGGCTACCTGCGTGGCCAGTCAAAGCTACCTGTACCTGTTCAAACCTCCTGGACCCGTGCCAAGGCATGATAAGGTACGCTTATTCATTTCACTTGCAAGAGGTGTGTCTCAGAACGTAAGGCAGTCATTTATTTGAGTATTGTTCAGTGTTGCGTGTTGAGAAAGGGTGTTATTTACTCATTCTCTATACACTGTAGAGTTCAGTACTAATAGACAGTGTATTAATCTTCCAGAGGACACGATTTATGTATTAGAGGTTTGTTTAGCCAGTATTTTTGTTACTAAACCTGAATTTCATGAAGGAGTGAGTCATGTTTTTGCGTAAATATCTTGACTGTCGTTTGTGTGACGTTTCTTTTATTATTTTGTTCTATTCGTTATGATTGTCTTGTTACTAAGCAGAGTAAAAAGTGGAATATTTCACATGTCATGTCAATTGACCAGTAAATGCCATTTGATTATTATGTAAGACAAATTTGTATAACAAACATTCCTCTGTTTGCCATATGTCTGTTGTTGTAGTATTACATATATTACATTACTTGTGACTTAAAAGAAGCTTTAGGAGCATGTAATCCTTTAAAACAGTAATTTGTTGTTATGATGTGGAATCTTATTTGATAATTGTTACTGATTGTGACACACCCTTCCAGAGCCTAAGTAAAAAAAAAGAAAAAAATGTTTTTTCTGTAGAAAACCCAGTGATTTCAACAATTTTGATTTCATAGTCCCAATAGCAAGGGACAGCAAAATCTATGGGAATTCACCCCCCCCCCCCCCAAAAAAAAAAAAATGTACTGACCAATAAACCAACCTAACCTAACAATTTAAGTTGCCGTGGATGTGTGCCCTTTGGGCACTGCCGGAGGGGAGGGTTGATGGGGGCTCCACCCCCAACACCCCCAGGGAAACATTCTCTTCACCTCGGTCTGTCTGGCAAGATAGAGTTGCGTTCATGCAGTAAAATGAAAAACCATATACCTTTATATCTGGAAATGTCAAACTTTCATTCGTTTCTTTCTACCATCTGGAGTGCTTCGATTTTCATCTTTTTTCTTTTTGGCATTTGGGGCACTTGATGGGCTCAGATATTAAACTTAGTTACTAAAGTCTATTTCTTCTTCATTGCCACTGTACAGTCTTAAGGATAACCCAGAATCAACACAACACTGGAACGCAACATTTCTCTCCAACGTTCTGCCACAAAATGACCAGTTCGAACTGTCAAACCCAACCCACTGGCTGGCGATTGAAAGTGTGAAACATGTGATGCACAGAAAATTCTAAATAATTGTATAGATAAATCTTAAAACACGTAAATGCAGTATAATTACATTATAAAATGTTGTAACAGCAGACACTTATAATTAGCCAAATATTGTTTTGACAAGCGCATACTAACACATGAACTATTTCGGATATCACAGTAATGAGTATTGTGATCAATTGTGTTATTCATGGCAAGGTAAATAAGATGAGCGACATTGAATCTGAGCGGTGATATGCAGGGTTTATTTTTGTCATTTAGCGGTGACTTATGAGGCCATTGCAGCTTAAACTATGTTTTTATCCTATTCTATTTCTTCCACTTTATAAGATGGTGTGTCCATTTCCCTCTATCTATGCACTTGCTATAAGTAACTTATACCTCGTATTTTACTCATCTTTATGCTTGACTGGTAATATTACTAATAATTTGGAAAGGTGATATTTTGATTTAAATGGCATTATATTATAGCTAAAAGTTTAAGATGGCTTTACAGAGGTAATATTTAAGAATGCCTTTACAATAGGTAATTTAGTAGAAAGAGATATAGAGTAGGAAGATGTATAAACATATAAATGTACAAATATATTTATAGATAGGTAGATAAATAGATAGATAGGTAGATTACAGTAACTGTGTATTGAGTATGATTATGTAAATCATATGAATAATTCCTCAGTGATTAATTCTGTTCATCATATGTAAAACTTGTAACCTCTTATCTTTCAGGATGCCTTTACAAGAGATTGATAAAGTTGGGGATGAGAGTGGTGGGTCATCACTCTGAGGCCCTGGAGGATATCCCCAGCACTGATTCGGGGGAAATTATATTGTTGTCCCTTCCTCAAGCAAACAACACCATCCCATCAGAAAGTGATGTCAGTGCCCCCAATGAGATGGAAGATGGTGTTGAGAGTACTGGTAGCCTTCTAAATGAGGAAAATGAAGAGCAGAAGTCAACTTGGAACAGCGAAAGATCTGGTGCTACAGATTTCTCAAATCAAGATATATCCCAGATAGATGATACAGTGCTAAATCAGGCTGAACCAGTGACAAATCACTTGCAAGAAGTAGCTGCTGATCACAGTGAAGTAAAGGAGATGGAATGCTACAGTAGTAGTGATGTCATTCAGCAGAATGAAGAAGAGGCAGAAGCATTCACAGCTAAAAAGCCTCTGCAGCTCAGGAATGACGAACTCTCCTTTGGTGAAACCGAGTCAGAGTCTGTTGTAGATTTAAGTCTTATTTCAGGATCAGACAGTCTTTCTTCATCAATAAAACCTCAGAAGATCAAGAAACGATCAAAAAAGATGAAAAGCATTAAGGTTGTGAGGGATGGAAAGGATTCTGACTCATCTGTGTCATCCAAGAAGAAGGGATATAGTCGGAAGATATTAGTCAAGTGCAAATTTGCTCCTGAGGGTCTCAAGTATATTGAAGATTGTTTGAGAGGACACATATTTTCTGGCTGGGTAGACGAACGGAAGTGGATTGAAAATCTAGGTAGTTATAGAGACATTGTGGAGGTGGATGAGTGGGAAACTGACCTAAGCAAGCAGCTGAATATCATTATCAGGAAAATTCCAGGTGTTCAGGAAGGTACAAAGTGGATTAACATAACACGTAAGTAGGATCAATTTTTCTCAATTATGAAAAAATTAATTATTTTCAAATGGTTTCTTTCAAGATCACAGTCATATAATTATACTACATATGTTCTTTACTCCCTAAGATTAACAGTAAGTTAATTAGTCTTATATGTTTTCTTTTTTTAGCACCTTCTGCAGCCCATCCTAGTTACTGCTTATGGGTTTTACTTGAAGAAGCACCCATTCCTGGTCACTACTGGTTTGTCATAACTAGTGTTGGTGTGCAGTCTCTTTTTGGTCTGAAAATTTCACTGAGAATTATCAGGTATGTTATATTTTATGAGTAACATGATTTTATTTCTCTCCATATGAAGATCTGTGTGTGTATATATTTGAAGTTTTATGTGCTTTTTTATATTTTATCCCATAAAGGAAAGGTGACTTTCTTTTTTTGCATGTGTGGTACTGGTTTGTTTAAAGAAAACTTTGTTACCGAATCAGGCAAAAGATGCATGAAGGAATCAGAACAGCAGAAAAAAGAGAGGCTTTGATGATGTTCACTTCAGAATAGAACAGGGCTGAGTGCTGCCGAGTAGTTGGGATGTTGCATCAGGTTCACTTTATACCTCTACTATATCAACTATTTGTTTTATGCAATAGGTCTTTGGAATACGAGTGCATTCTGAAATAACCATCGTTTGGGAGCTATATTACACATTAGGGACATAATGTTACTGACAGCAATATAAGATAAAAGAAAGTATTTCCAAAATAGGTAATGGTAAACAGGTTAGATAGGTAGTACCAGCAATTGGCTCATTGATGACAAAGTACTTATGGAGCTATCTGTGTAAATTATTAATAAACTAAACTCACAATGGACATGGTATGTACAGTTGTCCACATTTCCAGCTGGTACACCCCAATTGTGTGTGGACTGATTTTTCCTGGCTATACATGGAATGCTCTTGTTTATAAGGAAGTCTGTGATTGGCACCTGATATTTCATTAATATTTTCACTGGCAAATAATATCAGCCATTAAAATCATGTTAAAGAGTTCAGAAACACTGCAAAGTTTTATACAATACCAATATTATTGCTTGAAATATGTGTTTTTTCCTTAAAAAAGAACAATTGGAAATGGTATAACTGGCAAATGTAGCACAATCACAATAGCCAAACATTGATGACAAAAGTTAAACAAAAAATGTGTTTGTAAAAATATGAGTTTTCATTAAATTTACAAATGTAAAACACATTATCTTAAGAAGGTGAAATATGAATCGCATGTTCTGTTATCTGTAAATGGGTTGTTCATGATGATGAGTTGTAAGAGGTCCGGAATGCACATTTGGATCACTTGGAGTGATCCCTTGAATATCAAGATTTGCAGAGAACATTAGGTCAGAAATTTCTGACAGGTTGTCAGATAGCATTAAGGAGGACTTGCGCACTTACACACGCATGCATGCGCACACTCCCGCTCAAGCACACATGCACTCGCACACACACACATGCACTCGCACACACACACATGCACTCGCACACACACACACACTCGCACACACACACACACTCCACACCCACACACACATCACACACACACCCACACACAACACACACACACACACACACACACACACACACACACACACACACACACACACACACACACACACACACACACACACACACACACACACACATATATATATATATATATATATATATATATATATATATATATATATATATATTATACATATACATATTTAGTATATAAAAATTGTCAATTCCAGACTCGTGGTGTACCAGTTGGAAATATGGGTAACTGTACATAAATGCCATCTACAGTGGCATAAAGTTAAAAATATCAGATGTGATTTTCATTCAGTATCATTATGACAGGAGCATCCATCCTCAAGACTATGAGGAAGCAGAGACCCGCAGTATAAGAAGGAAGCAGTTAGCATCAGATGATCCAGGCAAGGAGATGCAGGCAATCAGCCAGCAGTTTGCTGACTGGTGGGACCAAGCACAGAATCTGAACTTTGCACTGGTCTGGTCTGCCATCGCTACAACTTTCACTCTTAGCAACATTCGAGATGCTATCAGGTAGGATATTCTAAAGAGCTGACAAGATACTGTTTTAAAGTACCATATATTTGGTATTTGGTTGTTGAACTTCATCTAAGGACTTTATCTGTATAAAGAAATATTCATGTTATACAAAATCTTTTCCTTTCAGATTCCTGATAATACTGATTGTTACACTAACAGTTGGCTTGATGACATTCTTGAGAGAATCACATCATGTGGTGCTTAGATTCATCCATGAAGCAGGGATATTCCTCCACAATGTGACCCCATTCCTCCAGTCTGTGATGTCATTCGTGGAGAAGATCCTGGGTGGCTTGTATTTATTACTAGCCATGGTCTATAGGGACTGGAGACGATCATGTGCTTCACCTCCACCGTCTTTCCAAGGTCCAAGGCAGACACCCTTGCCCATCATGCCAGACAGTGCTCCTCCACCCTCTTACCCTCCAGCTGGGCCAAGGGTGGTTAAGTATGTAGCACCAGAACAGTGGGTATATAAAAGGCAAGATAATGTGCAGCCACCAAACGTAAAGAAATAAAAATCTGTATTTTTTTCTTAACTCCAGAATGGTGTTAGATCAAGGTGTTTAAATTGTATTGAAAAGATATTATTTTATATATTTTGAAAATTTGGAAATATATTTTAATTTTTATGTACTAGCTTTTGCTTTTTAGTTTAGATTATTTTCTGATACACAGGTATTGATATATTTGTAACTATGCTCGCAATGGATATATATTTGATGGTACTAATCAAGATGATAATGATAGCCATTATTATTACTTTTAGCAAATGCTATATCAGTTAATATTAAGTTATCATTCTAGTCTTTCATTCCTTTTTTCAAGTGAGATAAAACACTATCATACTAGTCACCTAGGCTTGTTGAATTAAGAAACAGTTCAAAATACCAAATTTAAAAGGAGAATGTTATATATATTTATACATTTTATAACAAATTGTATTATTTTATTTTCAGCTTCCCTTGGTGATTATGGATAGGAAATTGTGATATATAAAAGTAAAGAAGTGCCTTTTCATATTAAGATTACCATTGTGCCTCATTATGAAAACAGTTACTTTACTAAATTCCTGAAACATAAAGGGAAGACAAATTTCAATGTAAATGATGTTATTGAGATAGATGCCAAATATTTAGTGGGCATACAAGAGTAGTAACTAACTTGATGAAATTTGGTGAGTGACCTCTGCCAACCTATATACAGTATAATAGATGCTTAATCGGGAGGCTAGTCGGTTGGTTGACTAAATAGTTCCTAGGGAGAGTGTTTTATAGTGGCATTGTTGCCTTAGCTTGATCCTCAGTGTAAAATAAAGTGCATCACCGCCTTTAGATATTTTGTAGCAATTATAGAATGAACTATGTGAAAAGAAATTTTGGTAAAACTTCTTTTATCACAGTATTTCTAAGTACATTGGTAGATTTTTTTGAAAGCAATGGTTCTCAACTGGTGGTACATGAATACTGTTTTGGTGGTACACTGGATGTTCAAAGTATTTGACAATAAACTGAAAATTCTTACACATACAATACAAAAATGTGATCAAAATATATTATTAACTGTTCACTGTATTATACTTCTTTAAGAAATATATTGGTAATGTGAAATTTAGGTTATAGAAGTACTGCAAGAAGTACTTTAAGTTTCTAAAAGGAATGTTGATATTCACACAGCTATACCTGCCCTCAGATGCATACAAAGGAGTCTATTTGTAAGAGGTATATAACAAACCAAATTTTAGTTTTTGGTCAACTCTTTTTTTATCATTACTCAGAGAGGAGATAGTCCATTTTTTTATTAGCCAGGTAGTCTGTGACCTAAAACAAGTTGAGAACTACTGCCACAGATCTTGTGATGGAAAAAAGAAAAAGTTTATATTTGTTTAATGACTAAATGAAAAAGGTTTATACGCTGTGACCAAAAAGATGTGATGTTTCATATATTGTGATTGAGAAGAATGTTTATGTGTATTGTGATGGTGGAAAAAGATATTTTATAAAAGTACATATATATTTTAGAACTTATCATATATTAGGCTCATTTAATTTTTAGAGCCTTTTTTGAAAAGTATTGTTGGCCCTGCTAGACTATAAAAATTACTTCCATTTATAAATTTACATGACTAGAAGTAGAAATGGCCCCAGAATTTAGGCACAGCCTCTGGCAGTACTTGTCCTTAAAATTGTACCGATAGATGTCATAACAGTGCTTTTAAAGTGGCCTTTATAATTTTGCCAGTACTTTTTCAGGTCAGGTGCAGAATGATTTTGGAGCCATTTTACCTGTAATAATTGGTAAATTATGGTATATGAATTGATGTGCAGAGGACTCATTACAGTACTGATGTAATATCCCAGGTTTTCATGTGATCAATTTAATTATTCTTTATTGCTTTTTCTAACATAGATTACTGTTTTGAATAATACTTCATAAGCATTATTAACATTTTAACATTATTATTGCTGTCATTTCAATTATTATTGACATTACACTAGTCATTATTATTATTGTTATCATCATTATTATTATTGTTATCATCATTATTATTATAATTATAATTATTATTGTCATCATTATCATTTTTATTATTATCATCATCATTGTTAATTATATTATTACTATCTTCATTACCATCATCATTATCACTATTACTGTTATTATTGTGTATATATTTATTTTCTGTATTATTCTTGTTGATTTATATTATTATAATATTTTTTTTATCACAAGATAGTGATTAATTATAAAATAATTTTTTTTGAAGGAGAGGTATGTGATGATTTTTTTTTTAGTATATAATGCCAGCCATTTGTGATACGTATTATTATTGAATGATTCATAAGTCAAAGGTACAAAAGTTTTTCCAAAAGGACTTGAAATTTTCTTTGTCTCTTGCTACTAAAATATAGGCATAAGACGATGAGCAGAATATAAGGAACATATTTTTGGTGCATGAAAGGAAATTTGATTCCTGCATTGTAGATATTTTTGATTTACTTCAGGCTTTCATTTAGTCTTTTATATGCAAGTACGTTTTATTAATGATTTTTGTTGGACACAGATCGGCACCACTAGTGCTGTCACCAAAGAGTCAAAGAGTCAATTACATTTAGAATGATGCATGGGAATGTAATATACTGCAGTAAACTGCAGATATCATTTGGAAAAAATATCAAAATGTGAATGCCATAGTATTTTAAAGGGCATTTTAAAGAATTGTAATGAACTTCAATGAACACAGATGCATGCTCTCTCTCTCACTCTCTCACATTCACTCTCACTCACTCTCTCACACTCACTCACTCACACTCACTCACTCACTCACTCACTCACTCACACTCACTCACTCACTCACTCACTCACTCACTTCACTCACTCATCACTCACTCACTCACTCACTCACTCACTCACTCACTCATCACTCACTCACTCACTCACTCTCACTCTCTCTCTCTCTCTCTCTCTCTCTCTCTCCTCTCTCTCTCTCTCTTCTCTCCACTCTCTCTCACTCTCTCTCACACTCTCTCACTCTCACTCACTCTCACTCTCTCACACTCACTCCACTCTCACTCACTCTCACTCTCACACTCACTCTCACTCTCTCACACTGTCACACTCACTCACTCACTTTCTCACACTGTCACACTCACTCACTCACTTTCTCACACTGTCACACTCACTCACTCACTTTCTCACACTCACTCTTACACTCACTCACTCTCTCACACTCACTCACTCACTCTCACACTCTCTCACTCTCACTCACACCCTCTCACTCTCACTACACTCTCTCACTCACTCACACTCTCACTCTCACTCTCTCACACTCACCCTCATTCTCTCACACTCACTCTCACTCTCTCACACTCACTCTCTCACTCACTCTCACTCTCTCACACTCACTCTCACTCTCACTCACTCACTCTCTCACTCACACTGTCACACTCACATCACTCACTTTCTCACACTCACTCTCTCACACTGTACAACTCACTCACTCACTTTCTCACACTCACTCACTATCTCACACTCACTCACTCTCTCACACTCACTCACTCTCTCACACTCACTCACTTACTCTCTCACACTCACTCACTTACTCTCTCACTCTCTCCCTCTCTCTCATCCTCTTTCTTTCCCTCCCTTTCTCTCTCCTTCCCTCCCTTTCTACCTCTTTTTTGCCTGTGTGAAGTATCTGATATTTGGTTAATACTGAGGTAACTAGAAAGCACTTATAATGGTTTGCTGAAATGAGTCTTGTAAGAAGTTTATACATAGTTTATTTTTTACTTTTGTAGATGCTTTAACATTATATAAGAATTATTAGTTTAAGGAACTAATAAAAAGGCGCATATTTTTGTAGATGAAGGCTTACGGTTGTGGAATAGCCTGCAGTATGCCTCTGAATATATTTTGTATTTGTTACATGTGGAAAACAAAACTTCTATGAAATTATATATGCCAATAAATACTCAGATTTATTTAAGTGAATTCTATGCCACCTTTCTATTTTGTACTGATATATATTTATTTTTTAATGAAGTAGGGCAAATGATGTATGCCAAAAAGCAGACAGACAGACTGACACAGCACAGATAGCACATATACACATGTGCATCCATTCACTCACACACACATGCCCCCCCCCCCTGATATTTCGTGATCCCCCACAGCTCCTTACTTGACAACACTCTTCTCATTCAGCAATGTCTCCAAAAACAAGTAGGCAAAGTCTTTCCGTAGCCGACCCGATCGTTCCCGTGTCTTGTCGCAGTTACATCCGACAACACAAGTTATAGCATTATTCATCTCTAACTGATCTATCTGGCATTCCCATTCTGCAGAACCTCATTCAACCCCAATACTTGTTTCGGACTGTCTCTATCTCCCGCAGCCCTAACTATAACAAACATTAATAGCCACACGGACTACGATGTAATATCAGTACA
>NW_020868583.1:118722-120607 GCF_003789085.1 Penaeus vannamei | reverse complement strand
AAGGTTTATGTCTATATCTCAAATTTGATTTTATATCTATATCTCAAATTTGATACAATAAAGAATCAATCAACTATGCCAGGCCTATGTATTTCAATAAAAATGGGAAATCAGGAAAAAAATAAAAAAAAAATAAATAAATAAATAAATATTACAACCAATAAGCACACACCTGACGGCATTGTCCATTGCAATTGCCAGAGGACGACATGCATGGAGGTGTGCCACATTAGGCACTATCTTCTCTGCAAGATCTCTGGAGAGGTCACAAGACTCAGGTGTTCTATAGTCATTGATGAATCTCTTCAGAGCAGCTAATGTTGCAATTACCCGTGCAGTTGACCCATCCACAACACGGTCCTGTGTAAATTTCATATGACAACAAGCTAGCATGATAAATAAATTTGCAATAGTTCAATCTCTCACATATACTTTGATCAACATAAGACAGTACAGTAGTCAATGGGTTAGATTTAACATGTACACTACATAAAAACATTTTCCACTTCCCTCCAAAATCCCTGTTGTAACTCTTAATAAGAGGAAACCTTGTGAGCTCTACCTATCATATTACCGTAATAGAAACAGGACAACAGCTCAGTGTAGTTTACTGGCATAATCCTACCTTCATCTTTTGACCGAGAGTCCTTATAGCAGGGTGGATGGAATCACTGTTGACAGGTAGTGATGGTGGATGCGACGTGTAAGGGGTGAGGTGGCCTAGCAGTGGGATTCTCCGCGAGCTGTCCTTCTCCACACTCTTCTTGTCCCTAAAGCGCCTCCCATCAGCAAACTTTTTGGTTTGTGGTGCTTTTTTAGCTTCCTCACGTATGATCTTTTGAGACTGAGGCTGGCTCTTTTTCTGCTTCTCTGCTTCCTGCTGTGCTTTTGCTAATGCTTTAGCCTGCCTCTGGGCTTCCTGCTTCTCACGTCTTTCCCGCTTCAGGTCTGCTTTTGACTTGCCACTGCCATCTTCAACCCCTTCTTTCTGCTGCGGCTCCTGCCCCTGCTTACACTGCTGCGGAGGTGCTGCTTTCTCCTCTGCTGGCTTGCTCTGAGCCTTAGCTTCCTTCTGGTTTTGAGGAGGTGGCTTTTTGTTTTCCTTTGTGCTCTCATCTGTACCACCTTCCTTGGCTTTGCTCTGATCACCTCCTTTCTTTTTTCCTGCTTTCTTTGCCTCCTTCCTGGCTTTCCTCTCCATTTCTATTTCTTCTCTTGACTTCTCTGCACCAGGGTGCTCTTCAGTACCTTTACCTTTTGATGATGATGTTTCAGAAGCAGGTTTTGCGACTGGAGATACCTTAGTAGCTGTATTCTGATTTTGCTGAGGGACACTAACAGGCTTGGTTCCACCAGAAGACATCTCTTTACCTCCATGTTGCAAGACTATATTTTCCAGCAACTGGCAAAGACTAGCAAGCTTTTGGTCAGACATCTTTCCCTGTTTATTCTCACTACTTGATGGACAAGTGGTAGAAAAATTAGCTTGTCTTGGCTCTGTTCTCTCAGCACTTTTCTCTAATACCTGCTTTGTTGAAGCAGTTGCATCTGCAACTACTGATGCTGCCAATGGTGAGGATTGGGGGACCTGTGCATTGATGGTTGGCGAGGAAGAAGGTTGCCCTTTTGCTCGCCCTGGTGTGCCTGGTCTGGATCCTTTAGACTGGGTTCTCTTAGCTGGCTTGCCCTCAGGATTCAAGCCCTTCCTCTGAGGTGCTGAATTCTTGGGAGATTCCTTGCCTTTGCCCCCTGTAACTGGAGATCCTTGCTGGGAATTGGCTACCTTAAGGGGTCTATCAGGACACTTTTCTGCAGAAGTCTTCAGCAAACAGGCTGCTGACACTGGCCTCTCTACAGGTGGTCCATCGGGAGAACACTGCAGCTC
>NW_020868583.1:106222-108722 GCF_003789085.1 Penaeus vannamei | reverse complement strand
GGTCAACATTTAGAATCAATGCAGGAATGAAAACCAGGAGTAACTTCATATAGAAATATAATACACACAGCAGTGAGCTTTAACTTACTCAAATAGTCCACAAGCTATAGCAAAACAACATATATGACATTCATAACCTAGAACTTTTTGATATGAACAGCTGATTCAATCTTATCACATCAAAGCACCAAACAAAAACCCTGACATCTTCACTTTTCATAAATGGGTACACGGAGCTTGCGGGTTCCCACTATGGTGGCTGGGTGCTGCTGGAGATGACTGTTTGTGGCTAGAGTTTTAACCTTTTAGTAATGGTACAGCTATGACCATCATGACATAATGATGTATGACATGTATATGTGTCATAACTCGCTCTAGCGTGCAAGTGGGTGGGCTGGCTGTACACAGCACATATCCTGCCAGAAAGGCTAGACTGTTGCATAATAATTCCGTCGCAGAAAATTTTGGCCCGCCATGACAGGTTTAAGGGGGAGCTGGTTGGCTCCTCGGTCAGTGGAGGCCTGTGGTTGACCTGGCTTATTCAAAAGAAGTCTAAATTCCCATAATCCTGTGATCTAGAAATGTGGTAGGAATTCAGATACTACATATGCCTGCATCAGCAAATCAGGCAAAGAGTAATCCCGGATTTAACTGCACAATTGTAGGCAATAATTGTAGACATGAAACATGGTTCCTGTTTGCGCAGAGTTTCAACAATTACAATTCAAAGCATCTTTAGTGGTCTTGCTGTTTTATTGTGTGTAAATCATAAAAATCCCTTCCATAAAGACAGTGCGAAGCCTAGGCTTACACCCTTATGCAACTTGGATGTTGGAAAATACAAGTTACATCATTTATCAAGCAGTCAGATGCAATGGAGAACAACAGCAGAACAGCAATAAACAATGGCGGAATATTATGTTCTAAAAATAAAAGTTTTGAAACTGGAAATTTACCCTATCTTTAATGTATCAGTGAGTAGTTTGTTTTTTTCCTCTTTCTAAGAGTGTCATTGGATTGTCCCCATATTGATGAAGTCATTCTGAAAATGTATATCAAAATACTTTTTACACATTGCACAACCTAATGATCAACTTACGAAAGAAATGCCATATGTGGAATATTTCTTGAATTTTGTGTTTCTGTCCAATACAAACAACTTTTAATTTGGTAAATTTGGAAATGCAACCCCACACCATTTTTTGGGTGAACAGAATAATTTTCCACTAGTTTTCGTCATATTTCAAATAAATCTAGCATTCATTTCCTTTGCAAACGAAGCATAACTATGATATCGGTCTTGATAGCTGGGGAGGGCATGATAGGCCTACATATCAGGGAATTTCGAGAAATATCGGTAGAATACTAGCAAGCATAGTATAATAAATTTTCTGGTTGTATATGGGGCTCTGCCCCCTTAAACCCCTTTCAGGGGGGGAAACAGCCCCAACCCCCCACCTGGTCTACAAAATCTTCACCTCGTATGTTCCGGCATGATAAAGCCCTGGCAAACCAAGTATCTGACATGTTTTCAGTAGATATAGGGGGCTTTGCCCCCTATACCCCTTTCCAAGGAGGGCTGATGCCCCACCATCCCTGCCTGGTCTGCAAAATTTTCACCTCGTATGTTCCGGCAGGAGAGAGCCCAGACCCAGGGACAGTTTTAACCTCATCTTACCTGAAGCATCAACTCCAGATGGGCCAGGCTGCGTGTCACTGGGATCATCGGGGTATTCCAGGTCGTTGTTGGTGGGAATTGCGATCACTTACAGTAAAGTTATACTGATTTCATCGTTTGTTTTTAGGACCCTTTTCCATGCACTACAAATCCACTGGTGTCTGTCATTTCTATAATGCCATGGTGTCTTACAGTGTGGGCATTGTACTTCCAATGGTAGTATACCATGCTCTCGTAGATTTAGTAAGCTTGCTTTATTTCGTTGATATTTGCGGTGAAATTGAAATAATTGTTCTCCCAATTTACACACCGTCTAGCTTTGATGGAACTGATTTGAATTTCAAAAAGTTCTCCTAGGCCCAGCTTCTATTGCCACATGATGATCTATTCCATATCTGATTGGTTCTATTGAATGTCTATATTCATGTCATATTTATGCATGAATCTGATTGGCTCTAAGATTTCCCTCGCTTACATCATCCACTACAAATCCGTTCAATTTCCCGTCGCTCTTATCAACGCTGGAAGCATAAAGTTACTGCAGCTCCTAGAAAGTGTGGATTTTATACCCTCTATAACACTGTTATTGGCAATTTGTGCAGAAAATGGTATAGAAGAAAACTATCACAGAATGAGGCGTTCTACTACATGGTAAGCTCAGATTCTTTAAATTAGGCATTGGGTTGCATTTCCAATAATACCTTTAATTTGTACTTAATGGTTGTGTGAAAATTATACTATCCAGGAAAATTTACAACGGAGAACAATCAATATTTGAGTACAAAAAATTTTTTGAATTTTTACATTGACGTAAAATAAGAC